>VSMD01106787.1:0-88767 GCA_008750895.1 Mirza zaza
TTTGGGGACTTCTTCATAAACTCTTTGCCTAGGCTGATGTCTAGGAGAGTGTTTCCAACATTTTCCTCTGGAATTCTAATAGTTTCATACCTTAGGTTTAAGTCTGTTATCCAGCGTGAGTTGATTTTTGTGAGAGGTGAAAGGTGTGGGTCCTGCTTTAGCCTTCTACAAGTGGCTATCCAGTTTTCCCAGCACCATTTATTGAAAAGGGATTCTTTTCCCCAGCGTATGTTTTTGTCTGCTTTGTCAAAGATTAGATGGCTATATGAGGATGGTTTTATATCAGGATTCTCAGATCTGTTTCACTGGTCAATATTCCTATTTTTGTGCCAATGCCAGATTGATTTAATTACTACAGCTTTGTAGTATAGTTTGATATCTGGCATATTACTACCTGCCATTTTGTTTTTGTTGCCTAGAATTGCTTTTGATATTTGGGGTCTTCTTTGGTTCCATACAAAGCATAAAATTATTTTTTCTATATCTGTGAAGACTCCTGATGGGATTTTAATAGGTTGAATCTGTAGATCAGTTTGGATAGTATAGACATTTTAATGATGTTGAATCTGCCGATCCATGAGCATGGTATGGATTTCCATCTGTTTACATCCTCTGCTATTTCCTTCCTCAGTGTTTCATAGTTCTCCCTGTAGAGGTCTTTTACCTCCTTGGTTAAGTATATTCCTAGGTAGTTTAATTTCTTTGTTGCTATTGTGAAGGGAATTGAGTCTTTGATTTGGTTCTCAATTTGATTGTTGTTGGCGTATATGAATGCCTCTGATTTCTGTGTATTGATTTTGTATCCTGAGATTTTACTAAATTTATTTATCAGTTCCAGGAGATTCTTGGTTGAATCTTTGGGGTTTTCTAAATATAATATCATATCATCAGCAAATAGTGAAAGTTTGATCTCTTCTGCCCCTATTTGGATACCTTTAATTCCACTTTCCTGTCTGATTGCTGTAGCCAGGACTTCCAGCACTATGTTGAATAGAAGTGAAGATAGTGGGCAGCCTTGTCTGGTTCCAGTTCTAAGTGGGAATGCTTTCTATTTTTCCCCATTCAGTATGATGTTGGCTATGGGTCTGTCATATATGTCTTGTATCATTTTTAGGTATGTCCCTTCTATGCCTATTTTATTAAGTGTCTGTATCATGAAAGGGTGTCGAATTTTGTCAAAAGCTTTTTCTGCATCTATTGAAAGAATCATGTGGTCTTTGTTTTTGCTTCTGTTTATGTGGTGAATTGCATTTATAGATTTACGTATGTTGAACCATCCCTGCATCCCTGGGATGAAGCCCACTTGGTCGTGATGGATTATTTTTTTGATAAGCATCTGGATTTGGTTAGCTAAGATTTTGTTGAAAATTTTTGCATCTATATTCATTAGGGATATTGGTCTATAGTTTTATTTTTTTGTTTCATCCTTTCCTGGTTTTGGTATTAGAGTAATATTCGCTTCATAAAAGGTGTCGGAGAGGTTTCCGTTCTTCTCGATGTTGTGGAATAGTTTCTGCAAGATAGGTACTAGTTCTTCTTTGTAAGTGTGGTAAAATTCGGGTGTGAAGCCATCTGGACCGGGACTTTTCTCTTTAGGGAGATTTTTAATTGCTGTTTCTATTTTAGCTCTTGAGATTGGTCTGTTCAGGGAATCTATTTCTTCCTGGTTGAGCCTAGGGAGGCTGTGTGTTTCTGGAAATTTGTCCATTTCCTCCACATTTTTCAGTGTGTGTCCATAAAGATTTTTGTAGTACTCATAAATTATATCTTGTATCTCTTTGGGATCAGTTGTGGTATCTCCTTTTTTGTTCCTGATGGAGCTTATTAGAGATTTCTCTTTTCTGCTTTTCATTAGCTTAGCCAATGGCGTGTCAATTTTGTTTATTTTTTCAAAGAACTGACTTTTTGTTTTATTAATCTCCCGAATAGCTTCCCTATTTTCAATTTCATTTAGTTCTGATTTGATCTTGTTGATTTCACTTCTTTTGCTAGTTTTGGGGTTGGTCTGTTCTTCTTTTTCCAGCTCTTTGAGTTGTTTCATTAGATTGTCTATTTGTGATCTTTTTGACTTTTGGTTATAGGCATTTACGGAGATAAACTTTCCTCTCAGAACTGCTTTAGCTGTGTCCCAGAGGATTTGATAACTTGTCTCTCCATCGTCATTTTG
Organism: Mirza zaza; assembly: GCA_008750895.1. Taxonomy (NCBI): domain Eukaryota; kingdom Metazoa; phylum Chordata; class Mammalia; order Primates; family Cheirogaleidae; genus Mirza; species Mirza zaza. The sequence goes on from VSMD01106787.1 coordinate 2,168, forward strand.
TTCATAGAATTTTTTTATCCAAAATCCACTGAATATACATTCTTCTCATCAGCTCACGGGACATTCTCTAAGATTGGCCATATCCTAGGACACAAAGTAAACCTCAAGAAATTTAAAAAAATAGAAATCATACCATGTATCTTCTCAGATCACAGTGGAATAAAAGTAGAAATCAACCCTAACAGAAACTCACATTTCTACACAAAAACGTGGAAATTAAACAACCTCCTACTAAATGATTACTTCATTAATGAAGAAATCAAGATGGATATAAAAAGATTGCAACATTTTTTAATAGGCCCATCCAAGTATTGCTTCATTACCTACTCTTCAGGAATATGCCATTGTTTGATTTCATATTTATTATAAGTTAAATGCCAGGTGTGTGAAGTTACCTGTTAAATTGTGAGGTTTTGTCTAGCAGAGATGCAAATCATTCTTTGCTAGTAGAAAAGATAATCCAAAGGTTCTGCTTGTGTTGCCCTGTAGAACATTAACCGGTTTCAAATCTAATCTACCCATTTCATGCCCACATCATTTTCTTCATTGTCTATATAACCTTATTCTAATAATTCTTTGAATGACCTTTGCCTTCCTGCTAATTATTAATATGTTGTTGAGGAGGAAAACCACTTTTGCAATATTTGTATGAAAATCATAGCTTTAACTTTTTGATAATTATACTCTAATATGTCACATGCACAGACCAGATTATTTAAGAATACTGATTATTTCGCATTAGCTGAATGACTATTTATGAACATATCTACAGGTAGACTCTAGGATGATGACATTAAATGGAAAATATAAAAGGACTTCAGAGTGCTGAGAGAAAAGAATGAGTTTTCCTCTTGTCCCTTAAGATTGAAGAAAATAATTTCTTAGACTTTAAAATATATATATATATATATATAGTTCTAGAAACCCTATTCACTCAGAAAATATTGATTAGTGACTCAAGTATTTCTGAAAGTGTAAGACAGCTTTTCACTGAAGATCTGGTAAATGAGAGTTGGGTTAAATATCTTCAAGTAAACACCACTTCACCCCATGCTTTAGGTGAAAGTAAATCTAGACATAGCAGCATGAGAACATTAAATATGAAAGCATCTGAAAACCCACTGTAAATTATAGGAATTTAATAAGAACTTTAGATAACTTCACAAAGCAAGATCAGATTTTAGTTTTCATTATTGAAACATCAATTAAAAACAATCATAACTAAATCCCATAGCAAAACTAATGTAGGATCAATATAACATTTTTGAAAAGGGTCCAACATTTTCCTGATGGAAGGTGTGTGTGTGTGTGTGTGTGTGCAGCAGTGGTAAAACTTGGGCAAAAATGACTGGGAAATAAGAAGGATGATATCACCATTTTCTGAGCGTTGTATGTTCAGCTCTAAGAATCCTTTAAGAAACTAAATGACTTAATCCTCATCATCTGAAGATACATATTATCATGATCACGTACAGATAAATCTCAGAGAGGGTAATTTTCTTTCCTAGGGTCATGCAGCAGCTCATGAAGAGCCAAGATTCAAATTTATTTTTAGCTCCCATGCTTGTGTTTGTATTTTCTGTTAAGGGACATTGCCTATCAAAAACAAGATTGACATTTCTGTTGGTTATCCAGGATTCTGGCTGAATTCACAAGTCATAAATTGAAACCATGACCTTTCTAGGGTAGCACATGGTTTAAGGGAAGAAATGAAAGTAAGGAATATAGAACAATTATATTTGGTACCATATTGCCCTGAAAACAACATGTGACCTTGGCAATGTTACTTTTTCCTGTTTAGGCCTCAGTTTCCAAATCTATAAAATGAGATTATCTGATGAGATGAATCAAGTTATAACTATGGCCCATTGTATTAGCTTTGTAGTTCAACAATCTCTTATTCAAGAAAATGTATGGAGGTGTATAATGTAAATAAATTTGATATGCTATTATTTGGAAGATGACAATTACTTTCTGTACCATTGAGAGAGACTCAAAAGTTATAACTTAACATTTAACATAATGACTCATTGTCACTTAGTATTTTATTTAATGCTTATAGGGAAAAATTTTCAGACTTATTGAAACATAGATATTTTTATTGTATACTACTTATTATCAAAAAAAATCAGAAAAATAAATTTGGTTAAGGTATTCTTAATTTTTTTCCCCAGTCAGAGTTAAATTTTTCTCAATAACCTCTAGACTCATAGTTGTATGTGTTTTTCCACACACTAGCATCTTCTAGTGCTTCAAAACTGTTGGTAATAAACCATTTCTTAAATTAATGTTTTATTGCTATCTCAGAGGTTTTCTTAGAAGTCAATGATACATTTTACTCAAGTTTTGATGCTGAAAAATATACAAATGTGCACACTTATGTATTTATAAATGTGAATTATGGGCATATATATGTATTCTATGACATTTCCAGATTGTAGACAACAAAGAGAGAACACTTCACTATTATTGACCCTACCATCCCTCTTAACACTCATTACATTGTTTTTCATATAAAAAGAACTCAGAAAATATTTGTTGACAAAAAATAGAGCTAAAATATTTTACTCTTATTTCTATAATTTTCTAATTATTTAGCTTCATACGTAATAACAAAATACACTAACTAGGGTGAATTTTCTATATAGCCTGGAATTCATTCCTAAATCTTTAGCATATATTAGCAATAAAAAAGTCAAGATAGTAAATTGCAAACTATATCAGTAAAGGAAAATTTTTCTTCAGAAAAGATAATTTAAAACTATATTATTTCATGAAGTTCTGCTGTGTTATTTGTTGATTTCTGACTCATTAAATGCAAATTATAAAGGAAACATCTGCCAGGCTCATTTCAACAGATCGATTGGGTAAATAAAGGTAACAAAATGGTATGTTTGGTTTTTCATCTAACATAATACTTGTTTCATTACTAACATTTTAAACCTGAATTTTTATCCCTATTTTATGCATCTTATAATTTGTACATTAAAAAATGGTTTCAAGAATAATGATCACTTTGCATTTTATTCAATAGAAATTAAGTATATAAAATCTTGTTTTTATTGAATACTGAGTCACGTTCTAGAATTCTAAGTGTGTCACACAACAGCCAGTCTTTCCAAAAACTCATGTAATAACTTTGAGTTACATTGGCAATAATTTCCTTAAACATATCATGCAAATGAGTTTATATGTTCTAGAACAAGCTGTCCCAAACAACAATACTTCAATGTATCAAGAAAATAGTTTCTCTCAGCCATTGGTTTGTAACCAGGAAACCAGAGTAAGCCTTCCACTTCACGTACCTGCTGCCCTTACTTACTTTGTTTAGATTTTTTATAAGCACTTAGAATTCTACCTACTATATATTAAATGCCATATAAGTGAAAATATATATTTTTTGAGTTACTTGGCTTCTTGCTATTGAGTTGTTTGAGTTCCTTATATATTTTGGATATTAACCCTTTATCAGATGTTTGCTTTGCAAACATTTTCTTCCATGCTATAGGTTGAATATGTGATAGAATATCCACCTGTTTTCTTCTCTGTATTCTTCCCCTACCTTCAATAAATAAATATTCTGTTATTCTCTCAAAAACTTTATTACAGTACATAAATGTATATAAAATGCTCAAATACCTGGCTAATTTAATGAAACATAAAACTTAGCTGCAAAAAAAAGTCAAAGTCTATTTCTTGTTGAGAACAAGTAAAATTCAGTGGCTATTACTGCACAGGATTGAATTTTCATGAAGCCAGTCATTCCTATCAAACCTTCTCACTCAGATATTTGTATTGAGGAGTTTCTGAGGAAGGCCCTGATAAAATAAAAATGTTTGCAAAGTCCTAACGTGAAGCCAGTAATTGGTCAGCATAGTGACTACTGATCCATTCCAAACTCACCACCTTTACTTGCAAATCTCGTTCTACATGGATTAACAAGGAGCATTGTTTTGACTCTGAGGCATGAAAGGAATTCACAGTGAACTTCTATAGGTATCTCAAACTCAACAAGGATCCACATAAACAAATTCGTACATTCTGTTTCTCTGTCCATTTGAATTGGGGAATTGAAATCGTTTTCTACATTACTTAGGTAACCCAAGACTTGCTTTCTTTTACAAATAGAATTGGTTTCAGACAAACATAATTTCATCAGCCTTTGCCCTTTTAATTATCATATATCAAGCATGAATAAGAGTCTCTTAAGAGTTGTGCACATTGTTAGAATGTAATAACAATTCAAGACAATTCGGCATTTAATAGGTGATGTTACTGGGTATCTTTTCTCATAGATCTCAGAGTGTCTCATTAGTTCCTATTATCCTCCAACCTCATTCAATTAATGGATATAATACAAATAGATTTCACTGAGCAGCTCTCTCTGCAGAAGTTCAACTGTCCCATTTCACTACTGTTCTATTTACATACTAAGTTACACATTAATTTGTATAGGAGTCCCTGTTTCCCACATCGGATACATTGGCATAATAGTTCAGTCTTCAAGGGAAAGATGCAGTAAGCAGCATCTTAATGTTCTTACCACTTAAAAAAATAAAAAAAAAAAAAATACTTAGATTATTTTTCAGAATTAGTATTCTCTGGTACAAAGTTTAGGAATGACTGCTTGATGTATTTGTTTTTATTTATGAAAACTGAGATTAAAATAATAATTCGTTGACTACCACTTGAATTCTTTTATCTGTTAAGACTTCTTCCCACTCACAGACAGTGGAGGGCAAAGGAAAGCAAGGCAGTTGTGAACAATGCTGAGAAACAAACGTACCATTTAGCTCATCCCTCCCCTGGGAAATGAAATAACAGCTTTCAAATTTACTGTGTCTGTCACCAATGGAGAAATTGATAGCATTGAGTATTTTAAAAGAAAAGCTATTAGCAAGATCAACTAGGACTGCCTGAGCGAACCTCCAACTGCTTTTCCAACTGCTTTTGCCAAATCATGGCTGGAGTTCCTCTGAAGAGGCAATGAAAACATAAAATAAAGACCAGTGAGTAGCTACTCCATGAAGCCAGTTTTGGGATTAATACGAGGGAAAGATTGATAATACAGAAGGACCAACATGGTTAAAAGATGTAACAGAGTAGATGAAACACTACAACTGTATGATCCAAAGCCAGTCAACCATATCCATGGAGTTAGAAAATGTTCCAATGTGGTAGAGAACTTAGAATAATACTAGATGGATTTTAGCTGCTATGCCAACTCCAATCAACTTGTAGGGGCTTTCTGAGTGCTAAGTGGAGGGAAATCCAAATCTCGGTGGGAACGAGTAGCATGATCAACTAGCAAAATATCATATTTTTAGGAATTGGAGATTTGGCAGCATGTGGATCCCCCACTTGCCATTTTTAATTTACTTCAATTATGCATTTTGCAAATGGGTCGTTGTGATTCACAGAAGTAAAGTAACTTGCTCAAAGTTATAGCACTAGTTATGAATACAGCTGGAATTAGAACCAGGTGTTAGCATGTCGGGTCTTTTATAAACTAAACTTTGTTCAATATTTTTCCCAGAACAGTTATCATTGCCCTCTTTGCCATATAAATCTTGAACATGACATTCCATTACACAACATTAGCATGTGCTCATCACATTAGGGCTGTTGAGAATGTCCTCTTGGATCCAAGAGCAAAACAGTCAGTCATACAACACACTTGGGTCTGAAGCTCTTCACAGAGCTATAGGGTGAATAAAAATGAAAGAGTCATTCTGACTTCTAGAGTAAGTCAGGGTAGAAGTTGGACATGTTATTACATTTGATAAAGAAGGTAAACATTGAAGGAGAAAGGAATGTCCTTGTGAAGCAAAAAATAATTTAAGTATCATATTTTTGATTTTAACTTAGCATCCTATTTAAAACCTTAGACTTCTGACTACACAATTAAAAATCAACTCTATAAACTTACAGAAAACTGTGAGCATATATAACAAAAGATATTCAGAAATATGACACAGAAAGCTTCCTTTGGAGTGTCTTTCCTTTCTTCCTTCTTTTCCTTCAGGTTTAAATTAAATAGAATGTCAGGCATCTATTCATTTTAATGAAAATTATTGTGAATTGGATATTTGGTAGAAGATGATACCAAAGAATTGTAGGCTTTTATGATATTGAGCAGAAAAATATATAGAAAATAATATGTTCTAAAATCTAGGAGACATTCTACGTGTAAAAATATAGTGCTCACTAAACACTAGTACAATGTGTGTTTGAGTTTTCTGATTAGTAATTATGTCTTTTCCAGATTCCAAGTAAGTAGAAGCCTGAATTTTCCCAATGACTGCTACTGTCTCTGTTCACAAAATTGAAACCATAGTTTTAACCTCATTAACTCTCTGGCCCAGGCTTGTACTAATAGGATAAAACAAAGCATGATAGAAGAAAGCAGAACTATCTCACATATAAAATACATAAGGCCTTATCTATAATATTAGAGAAATTTAGAGCTGCAATGGGCTATTTCATTACTAATTTAATCTTCCAGTTTCCAAATGAGAAAACGGAGATCCCAAAAGGTATATAGTAACTTACACTAAACACTTGGTTCAGTGTGAAGGACACAAAGCTAAAATTCAATGTACTTTATATTTACCCAATAAAATGATCTAAAAATGACAAAATCATAAACTAGTATAAATAAATTCTATTCTCAATTGGGCATTTGCAATAGTGATAATTTAGAAGGTCAAAATAACATTTCTCTCTTCTTCATTACTCTACAAAAATTGTGTGCTGACATAATTTGAAATTTTGTATGAAATATAGGCTTTCTAGTACAATTGCCAAAATAGTAAAACATTCATATTGTTAATTTTTGAAGACATAGCTATTTCCAAACTGTTTTTATTTTCATTATGTTTTATCACTTACTTTTTTACACATCATGAAGATTAAGGTCTTTGTAATTTAAAAATTATGCAACAGCTGCTGAAAACTGCTTCTTACACTGGAACATGAAATTTATATTGGGAAAATACCTATTACTAGCTATAAAATATGTATGAGGCTCTGTAGCCAACTTTGTAAAATGGAATTTCTCCTCTACGCAAAATGGAATGGTTACTTTGCTTGGGGGATTCACTATTAAAGGAGAATTGTATTGATACGTGTTAAGTATTGTTCTATGAGATGAATAATGAATGCAGCCATCCATCATGATACTCAATATTGCAGAATTATTTCTATACCATTTTATTATTTAGACGCTTATATGCTGACTTTTGCAGCTGGACTTATTTTGTTTGATGGAATGCATAATTGTTTAGATATGGATGACAAAAATGTATATTTGTAATTAAATTGGTTTTGTATGCTTCTATAGCTAATTATACTGACATTTCTTGAATACTGTACACATAATCCCTATCAACCAGAAAAAAATATTACAATATTTTAGAGTGTTTTACTTTTATAACTCATGCCAAAAAGTTAGCTGTTATGAGTGATTCACTTTAAAAGTTGTTTCCAAGAGCATTTCACAAAAATAGAAAAAAAAATTATAGTGTTTTAATCACATTTAATCTTAATTCTTAACTGCATAAGATGCAAAGGGTTTTTATCCCTGTGTTTGAAACCAAAGCTCAGTATGGTTAAACAACCTGACCACCTTCTGCTAATTCTGCCCCAAACAGCCAGACTAATCTCCCTAACATATTTCTAGCAAAATATCCATTAGCTCTAAACACTTCATTTTCAATGTTCTGCTGAATGGAGTGTAAGTAGCACAGCTCACTTTCACATTTAAAGCCCTCGTTAGGAGGGCATCAAACTAACTTTGCAGCTAATTCCTACTCTGTTTCTCCAGATACACCTTACACTCCATACCCCAGACAGACATTTTTTCTCTTCTCTTTTTCTTTGTTTCTTTTCCCCTGCAAACTCTATTCATCACCATCTTTTACAATTAACTCCACCTTTTCAAGTGCATCTGAGATTCCCTTATTTTTTTAACGTCTGACTTCCTCTCATTTTATGTGTCTTGATATGTTTTTGGAGGGTAGGAATGGTGATCTGGATACTCCTGATAATCTTTCCTTGTTCCTCAATTCCAGTAAAATGTACTGGTCAATGAATCAGAGGTAGTGCCCCAATGCCTGGGTCTAAACCCCTAAACTACCATTTACTAGCTGTGTGATTTGGGCTAAGTTAGTTAACCTCTTTGTGCCTCATTTTTTTGAAGTATATAAAGGAGATACTAGCAGTATTTTTCTACATGCTTTAAATATATTAATAATTGCAATGTCTTTTCCATAGCTAATAATTAGTTAATGTCAGCTACTATGTTCGAAGAGAAGAATGAGATTAGTACTCACTGTATAATCCTGGTGATCTAGCGTGCTTCACCTCCTGCCTTATTTTAAGATATAAAGAACGCTTATATACCTATCATTCATTAAGCTGCATTTATATATTATTTTAATTCCTACAGATTCAAACTATGAAAATAAATTTAATACTTTAAATAGATACTGGCACATACCTGCTGTCAAAATACTTGGAATTAGAACCAAAGTCTTAGTCTCATTGAAAAATTGAGAAAAACTTTCTGACCTCTGTCTACATTTTATCTGCATCACTTTTCTCTTATTATGTGCTTAGAAAACTATGTCACTGATGGCTCCAATATTGGGAATTCTCAGGAATTTATTGAAGGATACCCACAGAAATTTATGGAAATCTTCCAAACTTCATGATATACTTTCAGTTTTAATATAAAACATTGGGCTGATGTCTAAACTTGACTTCTCCCTCAGAAAAGGTGACATGCCAGTTATCAAATTCCATTTAAGGATGGTTGTTTAGCAGTAGATTATGGATTCTAAATAATGCAAGGAGTTATTATATTCTTCACTTGGTAGAAGGTCAGAAGGTCTTGGAACAGCCTATCTAATATGCTTACTGTAGAGTAGCTGGACAAGCACTCTTTGTTTTCTATTAATGTGCCAATTTGTCTCTAGGGCTCATCAACACAAACTGAAGATGTTGAATGACTCAACAATAGTCGGGTAAAGCCATATCATTGGGGAGGATTCTGGTATGACTTGATAATTTGGGAAATTAATAATGACATAATTAAAAATTAAATCACAAACCATAAGAAAGAATTATACATCATTCTAATTCTCCTAATATTTCCAGAACATCTCAGTTTAGGCTTAACCACAAAAGGTACCTAATGAAAGTGTATCAAATGTGCAAAATGATCAAACCACTTAATTAGTGGAAGTTCATATAAATAGTGATGATTAGGTAAAATGTATAGTAAATCTAAAAGCATAAACATACCATTATGAATTTAATTGAAATTTTGTTGTTGCCAGAAATATTAAAATCCTTTAACTAGGTTCCAAATTATCTCCAGTTAGATGAACAGTGGGATCATTCAAAACCTTAAAAATTCTGAAGTTATTACATACTCCTGTTTCTTATTACTTTTTAACTTTTATTATACTTAGTACACAGCTTAATTTCTGCCTCGTTGACTTAAAGTGTCGCACTATTTTTAAATATGTTCTCATTTGATCAGAAACTGGATGTAAGGTGATTTTTAGCAGCAAAACATGGCTTGATAATAAAATTAGCACCACGTTTAGAATACAAGTTTGATTCTCTTAAAATAAAAAGCAGTTTGTGTGGAATAGCACAGCATATTTGATCATCAATGAAGTTAACTAAACTTAGTTTGATATTTTCTATGTCTATCTAGCATTTTAATAGGTTCACCAAAACAAGGTTTCAATTGGACCATGCTTACTTTTTTCTACTTCCAATTGCTATGTGTTCTTAAATGTGATAAAAAAAAAAAAAAAAACCTTTGCTTCCTGAGTTCAGTAATTAAGATTTTTAACTAATTCACGCTGACCTCTCTGCAATGAGTGCAAATTAATGAGATCAAAATGAGATTACTTGTCTGCATTTTCTCGGTTTACATGCAACTTTTACCACACCTCATTAGCTAGATAGTTCAGTGCAATGAAATGCTGTCTTGTCCATTTTCAGTGAAAACCTGGCTTTATCAGTTAGGCTTGGTAGATCGTTCTTAGCTTTAAAAAGTCATTTCAAAGTACACCTGCCCTGGGTAAAAATTTTCAGTTGGTATTTATTAAATTTCTACTACATATACAGAACTTAACTCAGTGTTTGACTCTTTCGTTTCTGTATCATTTAAGAATAAAGAAGAAACTTGACTAAAATATGGAACATTGGTTGGGATAGGCTGGTTTATGCTGCAGAAATAAATAATTTCCAGTATCTCAGTGGATTGAAACTCTAATTTTTTTTGCTTCTCAAACTCCATGTCCAATAAGGGTTGACAAGGTAGTCTATTCTTATTGCAGTTACACAAGCACTCAAGTGCTGAAAACTCTTTCTCTTCCACAATTGCTACAACAGAAAAAATGATTCATGGTTAATCAATATTTACTTTGATACTTCCACCTCAAAAGTGACACATGTAACTTGTGTTCCCATTACAGTAGCCAAAGCCATACTAAATTTCCAGTACTATTCAGCTCTAAGAAACAATGGTGATACAGCACCTCTTGTATTTTCCTGGATAGAGCTGGAACCCATTCTACTAAGTGAAGTATCTCAAGAATGGAAAAACAAACACATATGTACTCACCATCAAATTGGTATTAACTGATCAGCACTTAAGTGGACATATAGGAATAACATTTATTGGGTGTCGGGCAGGTAGGAGGTGGGAGGAAGGGATGGGTATATACATACGTAATGAGTGAGATGTACACTGTCTGGGGGATGGTCATGCTTTAAGCTCTGACTTGAGAGGGAGGGGAGGCAAGGGCATTATACATAACCTTAAAATTTGTACCCCCATAATATGTTGAAATAAAATTAAATTAAATTAAAATTAAAAAAAAAACTAATCTGAAAGAAAAGGCTGGTCTAACACAATATATTACATTTTTGAAAAACAAACAGAATAAACTGGAATATTTGTGATTATCCTTATTGATTTCCAAAATCTGCCTTCTGATTAACAAAGTACTCTTTTCCTACCTGCATAAACACACACAGACACACACACCTCCACCACCACAACTACCCGCATCACCACCACAAATAACAATAGCACTACCTAGTCTATAAAAGAAATACCTCACAAGTCACTCCATTCACAGCATTGATTAATGTCTTATTTATCTCATATGTTTAGCTACGATTGCAGCATAAAAATAAGAAATCAGTGCAGAAAAGGGTACAGTAAATGAGAATATTCCCAAATATTTGCAGCAATGTATAATTAAATTGCACCAAGCCATTCATGAGGGATTCCCCTTCATGAACTAGAGACACTTCCCACCAGGCCCCACCTCCCAACACTGCTGCATTGGAGATCAAATTTCTACAGGAGTTTTAGTGGGAACAAACGAACCATATGCAAACCATGTCACCAATCTCAAGAACCTTCTTCTCTATGTTTTCTTCTAGTGGTTTTATCTTTTCAGTTCTTACATTTAATTCTTTACCCATTTTGAGTTGATTTTTGTATGTGAGGTGAGATAAGGGTCCAATTTTATTCTTGTGCATGCAAAAATAGACCAATGGGATTGCATCAAACTAAAAAGCTTATGCTCAGATAAGGAAATAATCAACAGAGTGAAGGGACAACCTGTCAAATGTGAAAAAAATATGTTTGAACCATACATCAGATAAGGGTTTAATATCCCAAATACGCAAAATATATGAGGAGCATAAATAACTCAAAAACAAGAACATGCCATGATTAAAAGCTGGGCAAAGGACCTAAAATATATATTTCTTCAAAGACGATATGAAATTGCCCAAAAAGTATATGAAACAATGCTCAACATACCTAATTATAGGAGAAATGCAAATTAAACCCACAGTGAGATTTCACCTCATACCTCTTGGGATGGCTGTTATCAAACTGAAAAGAGATCAGTGTTTTTGAGGATCTGGAGAAAAGGGAAGCTTTGCACAATATTGCTGGGAATGTAAATTAGTACAGCCACTACAGAAAACAGTATAGAGGTTCTTCAAAAAATTAAAAATAGAAGTACCATATGATCTAGCAATTTCACTTCTGGGACTATATCCAAAGGAAATAAATTAGAATGTCCAAGAGATATTGGCACCACAACTGTCATTGCAGTATTATTCACAAAAGCCAAGATATGGATTTAACATAAGTTTTCATCAATGATTAAATGAATAAAGAAAATTTGGTATATATACATGTGGAATACTATTTGGTCTTAAAAAAAGAATAATATCCAGTCATTTGTGATAACATGGACAAAGCACAAAGACATCGTGCTAGGTGAAATAAGCCAGACACAGGAAGACAAATACTGCAAGATCTCACTTCTTTGTAGAATCTACAACTGCCAAACTCAAAATCGGAGGGTAGAATAGTGGTTACCAGGAGTTTGGGGACACTGGTGATTGGGAGATGTTGGTGAAAAGGACACAAAATTTTGGTTAGACAGGAGGAATAGGTTTATGAGATCTATTGTAGTATATGATGACTATAGTCAACAACTACATATTATATACTTGGAAATTGCTAGGAGAGTAGATTTTAAGTGTTCTCACAGCATAAAAAGAAGTATGTGAGAATCTAAAAAGAACTCAAATGATTCAGCAAGAAAGAAACAAGTGGGAAAAAGACATGAACAGAAGTTTTTCAAATGAAGATAGATAAACAGCCAGTAAACATATGAAAAAATGTTCAACATCACTAATCATCAGGGAAATGCAAATTAAAACCACAATGAGATATCACTTTGCCTCTGTCAGAATGGCCACTATTAGAAAGTAAAAAAAACCATAGATACTGACACGCATGCAGAGAGAAAATAACACTTATACACTGTTGGTGGGACTGCAAATTAGTACAACCTTTATGGAAAAGAGCATGGAGATTCCTCAAAGGAATACATACAGACTTACCATTTGACTCAGCAATCCCACCACTGTGTATCTACTCAGAGAAAGAGAAGTCGTTTTATCTAAAAGATACCTGTACTTGTTTATTGCAGTACAGTTCACAATTATGAAGATGTGGAATCAATCTAAGTGCCCATCAATTCATGAGTGGATTAAGGAAATGTGTTACATATGACATATATGTCACGTGTATGACCTATGTCATATATGTAACATGGAGTATTATTCAGCTATAAAAAGGAATGAAATAATGTCTTTTGCAGCAACTTGGATGGAATTGGAGACCATTATCCTAGGTGAAGTATCTTAGGAATAGAAAAACAAACACCAAAAGTAATCTCTAAAAATCAGGAACTAATCGATGAGCATACATGGGCACAGAGATATAAAGGTCATTGGAAATCAAGAAAGGAGGAGAGAGGAGGATGGGTAGGGTAAAAACCTGCCTAACAGGCACAATGAACACTATTTGGGTGATGGGCACACTAATAGCCCCGACTTAAGCATTATAAAAGCTATCCATGTAATAAAAACCTTTGTATCCCCTTAATATTTTAAAATAAAAAATTTATGTGAGGTTGTGAGGTAATGTATATGTTAATTAGTTTGATTTAGCCATTCCACAATATATACATATAGCCAAACATGATGTATACTATGAATAATACGCTTTTGTCAATTAAAAAATAAAATATTAAACAATTAATTTGGCAATATAACTCAATAATTTTTTATAATAAACATAACTTGAATTTCCACTTTGGAAAATTGACTTTAAAAAAATGACTTTAGATTGCTTAGTTGTAAGAAAGTCTTATCACATACAAACATACAAAATGCTGATATAGCTCTGTATGAGCGGAGATTTTTAAGAAATTCAAAGTAAGCTAATTGATAAATGCCACGTCTCAAAAAAACATGCATAGTCAGATATAATTTATATAAAACAAAAACAAGCTGTACGGATCTAGTCTGCTTCTGTGAGTATACAGTGACATGGAAACGCTCCAAATTATCATTGATTATCTCTGGGGATTACAATCTGGGGTACTGTAAAGAAATACTTTAGTTTACTTTATATTCAAAGTTTCTCAGTGAGATTTCTGTTATACCCACGTGTAAATTTTATAATTTAAACATTTTCTTTAAGAAGAGTATAAGCTCATAAAGAATAATGTTTGGTATTGGACTGAATAAAACAGAGTGCATATTTGGTCATAAAGTGTGATCTGTGCACCATGTATTAATTACTTTGGTATTTAAGGCACACCTTTTATTCATTCTTGAATCTCCAGTTCTTAGTGCCTAGTGCAGATGAAGGGGTTGATAAATAACAAATGAACAGACTATGCAAAACACAGTAGATATGAAGGACAAGATACTAAGGAAATTCTTTATGTTATCATGTTATTATGTTATTTAATTGATCCTATGAATGATTTCGTTCTTTTTCCAAATTTTGACTGTTCCAGATCTCAAAATTCCTATCATAGGAAAAACAGCACTCAGACTAGCTCATGGTTAGCCAATTACCAAAGTATGCGAGAAATACAATCCAGTTACCTTATCATTAATTTTATTTTAAATAAATAAGTACATATATTCTCATGTTGTGTATGATTGCACATGGCGAGGATTGTTGTGTTCAAAGGAAACGTTGGAGTCGTCCTGGAGATGTTGAACTTGGCCTTGCCTGGCTAAGTGTATAGATTGGGCAGCAGATAAAAATCTACAAGTTAAATCACAGTCCTCTAAATGATGTTTCCATTGTTCAACATGCCATGGCATTTCTCTTTAACAGTCTCTTATCTAACTTGCTTCTTCAACATATGTGCTCATCTTAATCATTCACTCATCCTTGAAGTAGCCAAATTTAAATGTCATGTGTTTTTATTCACAGAGCATGGAATCAATCTCATTATACCCTTGAATGCACAGCTTTTACTAGGAGACCCTCCTTCTAAGCCAAATAACCAATTTATGTTTAACCAGAGGAAAGATATCTTTTTCTAAGTGTTGGCAAAATTAGAGTAGGAGAGAGTCCGTTTATCAAATGTTGAAATATTACTCTGCATCTATCTCCCATGTGCAAGGTGGACCTGGCAGCTAATTTACATTGTCAAATCATTGTAATCTCACCTACAAATTCATTTGTTCTTTCTGAATAATGTAAATGAAGTAGATATTCTGCAACAAAAGATGCAGGGTCACGATGAATGCATTGACATGTTAATGTATTACAACATAATATGATCTAGCAGTAGTCCAGTATTCATTATAACTTCCAGGAATTTCTTCACTGTAAGATGGGGAAGAGTTGCTTTGTAATTATTAACACAAGATATGATAATTCTCTAAGATTGGGGACTAATATGGTGCGTGTGACTCAGAAACCATTCTTAAACATGAAGCTTACATTCATAGCTTTACAGTAAGTTTATTTTCAGTTTATTCTTCTCTATTGTTTGTTAGTATACTAAGGTTTGGAAAATAATTCTGAGATCTCGCTTGCATGATGATATCATAGAACAGAGATAATTCTGAGATCTTGCTTGCATGATTATATCATAGAACAGAGATAATTCTGAGATCTCGCTTGCATGATTATATCATAGAACAGAGATAATTCTGAGATCTCGCTTGCATGATTATATCATAGAACAGAGATAATTCTGAGATCTCGCTTGCATGATCGTGTCATAGAACAGAGATAATTCTGAGATCTCACTTGCATGATTAAATCATAGAACAGAGAACATTCAAGGAAGTCTTGGTGCTTCCAATAATGATTTAAGATACAAATGTGTTAGTACAGTTTTAACAAAACACACACACACGCACATATATATTTATATAGCTTTAGTGATCCTAGCAAAAGCATTGTCAGTAGGCAGATCAGTTACTAACCCCAGAAAGGTTAAAGAACTCGATCAAGATCACGCCATTGGTAAAAGATAGTAGTTGAGATAACAGTTCTGCCTATTGATGGAATGAATGCATGCATAGATGAATGAATGGATGGCAAAATAGCCATTTCTTATAAGTAGTACAGCATTGCACCTACTAATTCATAAGGCATGCACTATTGCAGACAAGCCCCAATAAAATTATTGCCTTTTGCCAATGAATAATTGGACATATCAGTTTAGACATAAAATAGATTGTAGTAATTTGCCCAGCTTAAAACACTCTCCTGTTAGTCTCCAGTTAATAAAAAGCAGTAGCATCTGGCAGTATAATAAAGCAGCAGCAGGAATTCTGTGCTGTCAGGTCTACACTATCACTGTGTATAGTGATTTTACCAAATGATATGAAACAACATTCTCATTCTTATCGCTGTGAAGCCTCCGATACAGAAAAATACAAGGAGAAGAGAAAAATGTTCTTGAAATATTTTAATCAATTAGTGCAAATTTGAAATATTCCATATGCATTCACTTCCCCATTTGAATATCATCAACATGAATTCTGTATCACATCAATGTCATTTTTATGAACTGCTACGTGAGTGGCTAATTGAAGTATATTTTAGGTTTAAAAATATGCTGCTATGCTTAATTATCTTAATAAACATATTTTATCACTTCTAGCACATATGCTATTTCATTAAATTAATAGTTTCCAGAAACATTGATTTAGTTGACAGTTTGCAATACCATGAAGAAATGGGATAAGTCAGTGAATGTATGTTTTATGTTTTACAAATTGTGGAATAGAAGTTTATGGGTATTTTTTGCCTACAACTTTCATTAGTTAATGGCATTCCTATTAGTTATATTGGACACATGTCATGGCAATAGGAAATAATGAGAGTGTTTACATCAAGAAAGAACAAGTAGTAAGTCATGAAATATTTATATCCTGTTGTTAAGAAAAGCTTAAGCACAGGTATCACTAATCAAGATCTGGTCTTGTTCAAGTTCTAAGTTATCCTCAATTCTTACCACAACTACTGTAAAAGCCTCCTAGTTGGAATACCTGCACCCACTCTGCCTAGTCTCAAATTCCATCTTCAATCTGTAGCCAGAAGAATGTTTTTCTAAAACCAATTACAATGAGATTCACTCCACTGCTTAAAAACACTCAATGTCTATGAATTTCTCTTAGTAAACCACTTGATGTCCATTAATTTCTTTTGGTATAGATATTGTATTAGTTAGGGAACAGTAACTGCTATAACAAGTGAATTCCAACTTTTATCAGCTTAATATGATAAAGGTTTCTCTTTCATTCATGCAACTGTGCAAAACAGGTATTGCTGGCATACGAGAGTTAGCCTAATTATGATAAAATAAACCAGGTTCCATCCCTTAGTGTTTCAGAGTTCTCTGCATTCTGATGAAAGGGCAAAGAAGAGAGTGAATAAATCATGCTAATTTTGTAATAAGTTATCCCAGATGTGAACATCAATTTTAATACATTCATTTGGACAGAATAAACCTGATGGCCGTATCTGTCTGAACTTATGTCTGGAGATGTGTTCATTCAAATGTCATTCACTTCCCAAGGACAGTTTTCCACTATAAATGGTAGAACACAGTTTTTAGTGAATATCTAATTGTCTCTGCTACAAATCTACCCCTTAAGATGTCATGTAACACTCTGCATTTCTGTCCTGACCAAGCACACTACTCTCCTTTGGCTCATACACGTGTTCCTTCTACCTCTTTAATGCCATGTTTCTTTTTAATATAAACTTTTGCACATGCTTGTTGTTTGTGCCTACATGATGTCTATTCTTCCTTGGGATCTCAGGATAATTGTTATTTCTTTATCAAATTCTTACCCAACATAATGTGAGTCAATTTCCTGTGTTACACATTCTCATGGTCATCTGCAGCAGGTGTCTCTGTTGCAATGTTTACATTTGTTTGTCTTATTACATAAACCTCTCAGTAGAATATCAGCTTTATGATGGTGGATGTTTGGTTTTGCTCACCATTTTATTTTCAGCCTCTAATGTGATGCTTAGCATACAGTAGGCTCTCAATAACTACTGTATGAATAAATGGATCGATGGCCTTGACCTTGTATTCTTCAAAACCTTTTGAACTGCTATAATTGTCTCCTGCATGCAAATGTTCATCGAAGGTGTTTTTATACATTTTGAAGAAAGTTAATGGTTTAATTTGGGTTCCCTCAGAAGCAAACTCTAATTTGAATATTCAAATGATAGTTTACCAGTAGGCTTGGGCAACACAAACAGGAAAATGGGAAAGTGATACTGGAAAGAGTAGACAGTCGATAACATGTTATTACACCACATTTGAGGACTGAACAATCCCATAAGGAAGACTGGGAAGCAATGTAAAGAATGCATCAGAAACATTCTGGTAGATGGTCAGTGGATTTGGGGTACTCACATACTACTTACCATTATTAGTTTAAGACTGATGCAGAAGAGTGCCGATTTTCCAGCAGAGATATATCAGGCAGGGTGGCCTTCTGGGAAAAGATTCTGGACCAGGAGTTGCAGATATTGGCAGTTGGAAGCCTCTGGGGCATGGAAAAAGGATACATACAAGGGATGTGGGAAGATATTGACAGAATCTGATACAGTTTTCCTGAGGCTTAGTGTTCAAGCCCTTCGTTCAAGCCTTTGACTATTCATCATTTCACTAGTCTTCAGTCTGTCCTCTTCCCAATCTTCCTGCAATACCACTGGCAGATGGGCATTTTTAAAGCATGTCATCTCTCCTATGTCATCTACATGGCCCTCAGTGAGTATTCTTTTGCTATCAGATTCAGCCTAGGCTGGGTGCAGTGGCTCATGCCCATAATCCTAGCATACCAGCCTGAGCAACATAGCAAGAGCCCACCGCTACAAAAAAAAAAAAAAAAAAAAATCAGCTAGGTGTGGTGGCACCCACCTGTAGTCCCAACCACTTGGGAGGCTGAGGAAGGAGGAAGGAGCCCAGGAGTTTGAGATTACAATGAGCTATGGTCATGCCACTACACTCTAACCCAGGCAACAGGTGAGATCTTGTCTCAAAAAAAAAAAAAAAAAAGTAGAAAGAAAAAAAAAGATTCAGCTTAATTTCTTAGTTTACAATAAATGGTATGTATAAGTTAGTCTCATGCTTTTTCTCACTCTTGAATCCATTATCAAATTCTCTACTTTGATATATTCTCATGCTTTTCTACATCATTTCCTTGGTCCCCTG
This sequence comes from Mirza zaza, assembly GCA_008750895.1. Taxonomy (NCBI): domain Eukaryota; kingdom Metazoa; phylum Chordata; class Mammalia; order Primates; family Cheirogaleidae; genus Mirza; species Mirza zaza. The sequence continues at coordinate 21,289 of VSMD01106787.1, forward strand.
TACCTGGAAAAATCTTTGTTTACTGAATTCTTATACAGAACTTAAATCTATGCTTTTTTATTAGAATGTTTAATCTCACAGCTGCTGAGATGGTCTAGTTTAGGAGGTGATATGTTTGCCACTCCTGTGTGTTTTCATGTAGGATTTTGGCAGAACTGTGGTGGGCTTACGCAGATGAGACTGGATAAATGAAGTGCTAGATATCTAGACCTCCAAATGCTTTCTTAGTGTATCATTCAATGAACTCTTTTCTAATTAGTGCTACTATTATTGATCATTTTGTGAAGACCATGCATGCATGGTTTTAACTGCGCTCTAGAATCTAATCAAATGTATTTTTTTTATTCTATGACAATTTTCATGCATCAATGTCTCATTTTCCCCTCAAGTTTATAAATTCTCAGAGGGAAGAGATATACCATAATTCAATGTGTATCTCAGAATGCCAGTATTTTGCTTCAGGTAAGCAATGAAATTATCTAAAATGAGTCAATAGATTTTCCAGCAACCTTCAGGAAGTTTCATTTTCCTTTTTTTCTCCTAACCTCACATGTGCTGAATATGTAATGAGCCCAGCCTCATTGACCCTAAGGTTAGGCACTAAGGTGATACACAGGCCTCCTTTCAAAGTCCATATGTCCCTCAGAAAATAAACTATGAAAACCTCTTTGATTAACTTATTTCTAGAGATCTTGTTAGAACACTCAATGTGGATGAATAATGTATGTTTTCTTTGGCCTAATTATGCAGGTGAGCTGAAAAGGTTGTACTCATGTGCTAGGAATCTTTTTTTTTTTTTTTTTTTTTTGAGATAGACTCTTACTCTATCACCCTATGTAGAGTTCAGTGGCACAATCATAGCTCACTGCAACTTCAAATTCCTGAGCTCAAGCAATCCTCCTGCCTCAGCCTCCCAGAGTGTTAGGATTACAGGCTTGAGCCACTGAGCAAACTCAGCCTGTGCTAGGAATCTCGAAGGAGTTTTCACAGTACTCAAGCTATACTCATTATCTAATAATTGCCCCCTACATTGAGGGTGGATATCCTGTTGACTTGCTTGTAATGCATGTTTTTATCCACCCCAGTTTTTACATACTGAATGTAGAATATATATGTGTAAAACAGAGGCAAAAATGTCTGTTTTTTTCTACTATCGATGTACTGTATATGCTGAGTGCAAAAATAAGAGTTTCAGCTACACAGAGAAGAGTACTATAATAAAATCTAATATACGGTTATTCAGTAGAAATGCAATTCTTAACAGTTTCTCTTTTGCTCTTTGAAACATGCTATGTTTTCTCAATTAATATACAAATTTAAATTTTTCTTCTTACCTTTTTGAGCATGCATTCACTCACACACTTCCTCTCCACAATTTTATCCCATTTCTCAGTTTATTAGATAAGATTAGTTGGGATTAACTGTCTCAGTGATAAATGAAATACACTACTTTAACAATGAGAATATATGTTCCAAATTTTTCTTGTATGGAGTCCACTTATTTCTAATTTTATGCACAAAGATAATGTATTATTTGTGATTTCTATTACCACCCCACACACATACACATAGGACAAACCAAAAAGTGAAAGTATTACTTAACCTGAACACTGGCTCATTCCAGATCTGGCTCAATCGCTGTTCCTCTAGGTAAGGGATAGGCTAGAATCTTAAAAGCCAAGGTTTGGCCCTGGGAACATCAGTTGACACCACTTGGGAGCTTGTTAGAAGCATAACCTCAGGTACTATCCCAGACCTACTAAAATCACTATCTGCATTTTAACAAGATCCTCAAGTGATTTATATGCAAATATTGGACATGTGGGACCTGGTATTCTGGCAGTAAGGATGGCTGGATAGCTACAAAAAAAAATGTGTTCTTTTTGTTTAATAATGCAACCTCCTAGTTTTAGCTGATTACCAGGTTACCCATTGAAAAAATCCATTTCCCAGTTTTGCTTGCACTTGGCATAGCCACAGAATAAATTCTGGACAGTGGAATATGAGTGGAATGATGTTTACAATTTTCAGGTCACACCTAGAAAGTCAATGTGTGTGAACTCTCTAGATCCTTTTCCCAGTTGATGGTGTCTGGTAAAATGGTCAATATTTGTGTAGCTAGCTAAATTGGACCCAGAGATGGGAGGCTTATATTAAAGATGGTAAACCAACTCTGAGATGCTCTATGAGAAAGAAAAAAAACTTTAAGCTTGTTTAAGCAACTTCTGTTTTATGTCTTTTTTTATTGCAATTATGTGGCTAATATGATATTCAAAACCTGACTGTATCGCCATTCATTCTGGTTAAATCATATATAGACTGATGCAAAATAAGGAGCAGTAAATTATTTGCATAACCTTCCATCATTGACTTTTTCTACAGCGGAATCATCTCACTACAATCCAATGATTAATTCAAATCAATGATCATTTTTGTCTCCTTTGCAACTTCTAAATTCATACTATTTAGAAGCTTTCGAATTGAGGATACATCACTCTAACAGGTAAGATGATCAAAATTTTACCAGAAATAGTCATAAAAATGTCCTAGAGTGTGCAACATAATTAAAGTTATTTATCTTTCTGATTTGGAATGTTAATTTTGGCCTTATATCTTAAATCCCACATAATTGCATTTTTCTGATTATACAGTTTTATACAAATGCTATTTAACTTAGGGACTTATCTTTCTACAACAGGATCCCCTAGAGTTTTAGGATATATTCCTTGCACATTGCTCCGCATAGAGAATATGTTCATTTACAGAGCTTGTCCCAACTTCCTAGCTTTGGTTTGAACAGGGATTTTTTTTTTCTTAATATTATTTTTGGAACACTTCCAGATTCACAGAAAAATTGCAAGAATTTAATAGTATATAGGAATTCCCATATACTTCACACCACTTTTTACTGTCACTAATATCTTGCATTATAGTGTAGTACATTTGTTACAATTAATGAAGCAATATTGATGCATTATTATTAACTAAATTTCATAGCTTATTCAGATATCCTTAGGTTTTTTCTTAATGTCCTTTCTCTGTTGCAGGCTCCCATCAAGTTTCATTTGGCTATCATTCATGCCCCCTTATACTCTTCTACGTTGTGACAATTTCTCATACTTTCCTTATTTTTGATAACATTGGCATTTTTTTTTTTTTTGAGTGCTGGTTAGGTAATTTGTTGGATGTCCCTCTATTGCAATTTGTCTAGTGTTTCCTTGTGATTAACCTGGGGTAATGTTTTTTGTGGAGGGAGATCACAGAGATAAAGTGCAATTTTCATCCCATCATATTATGGTTACATACCATCAACATGATTTATAACATGACATTGACCTTGATCACCTGGCTAAGATAGTGTTTGTCAGGTTGCTCCAACGTGGAGAATTCTTTTATTCCTCCTTTCCATCCTGTTCTCTTTGGAGGGTAGCCACACATGCAGCCCGCACTTGAGAAGGCAGTTATGCCCCTCCTCTTTGAGGGCAGAATATCTGCTTAAATCCAGCAGAGTTTTTCTGCACCTTTTCTCTACTTTTTTATATTTGCCTTAATGCTGATCTCATAAGATTATGTTGTTCCTGATTATTTGGTAAACACATTTTAAAGAAGCAAAGTTGTTCATATCGTCGAACAATTAATATGTTTAATATGATAATGAGAACTTACCTAAATTTCTATATGATTTAATTATGGAATCCACTTTTCTGACTAGTATGTTGGTTTAAGAAGATGTCTTCACAAAATAAGAAGTAACATTTATTGATTGCTTACCATGTGATATGAACTGTCCTAAGGGATTTTCATGCATTATTTAATTGATATTAAACTCACTATTATTACAAAGAAGTGTGTATTATTACTAATGTACCAATGGGGCTTGGATTATTAAATAATTTCCTCTAGTTCTCACAATTATTGAGTGGTGGATCAGGAAATTTAGCCCAGTCTTATTCAAGTAAGGTTTGGTGATAGTTATGAGATTAGCATTACATATTTAATTATTATATTAAGCCTAAGGCTAAAATGATGTATTCATTAAAACTTAGAACATATATCTTCTGAAAGGTGCAGCTGTAAAGAGTTTTGATTTCAATTTTTATATAATTATAATTGTATGATCCAATTAGATCATTTAAAATCAATTCAATGTTCAAATATTAAACTATCCACCTAACATTGATCACCTAAGAATTTCAACTGTCAAAAAAGAAACATATCTAGATTTGGTTTTGGAAAGTTGCAAATATTTTAGATGAGTCATAATCTCTCCCCCCTAAAAAACAAACAAACAAAAATAGTGCCCCTTTATTAATTCGTAATTGAGGCCAATATTATATAGGTAAGTTTTTTTTTCTTTTTGTTGATAAAATGTGAAAAGAATTTCATGCCCAATTAAAAGCTTTTCATTATATGAGTTGTTAGAATATACAAGTATTTCCTATTTTTTTACTGCATTAATTGTACTAGGATACATTTGCATAACAAAATTCACAAGCAACTGATAATTGTTACAATGATATCATGGCTGGCATAGCAGCCTGGAAGCACTTTTGCATGTATGATATTTAACAGCCATCAAATTTTTATTCTGAATTAACTGTACTTATAACTGACACTTAAAAATTTAAGAAGACACCAGTCATGTGTACAAGTTTCCAAACACAGTGACACTGATTAGAAATGTCCTTGCTCCAGGAACAGCAAATAGAAGGACTTGTAAGATTCTGCTTTAATGGAAATAGTAATGATGGATTTGATAGGTGTTGCACATAGAAAACCATTTAAAGATCATTTGGCCATCACTTCATTTTTTATAAGAATGGTGACCCCTTAGCTAAATTTTATATTAACAATGGTTCTCATTTACTTGACTCCTGTAATTTCAGTTGCTCTAAAATAAAACTTAGATAAATTAATTAGACTGCCTACTTTGACATACATATTTTAAGCCTGCAAATTCTGGAGAGATCTAAATGGCTTTAAATAACTTGTTTTCAGAGACACAATGATCACATTGTTTTATCATTTTAAAAGGATCAGTGTTATTTAACTGAGGTCACTGGCAGAAATTAAAAGTCAAAAGTATTTAGCATTTATCTTTCCAACTGAATTGACAGATATGGATCTCACCAGTGACTCACTGAAGGTTTGTTAAGTTCAGGAGATAATATTCTCTAATATGATTTTTAAAAAGTCAACAGAATCTATAATTTATAATAATCTTGGTGAAATACAAAATGGAATAACTGTTCCCTTATTAAGATACCAGCACTTAATGCATGAAGCATATTACTCTTGTGTTCTAAATTTTCCCTTTTATTGTTTTCCTCCTATTGGAATGATCATTTGAAACTGACTTAGCTTCAGTTTGATTTCACAAATACATATATTTGTAATTTTATCCTTTGGGTAGACTCAAGCCTATGAAGACGTTGATACCATTGCAGTCAAATTTTACATGCAAAATCGGCTCTCTAACTACCACCTTATAGAATCGAGGGCCTGATTATAAAATATTAATGATTCAATTCTATTTCAAACTTTGCCCTAAGTAAAACAAATCAAAAATAAAAATTTAGTATATCCAACTATTTTAAAAAACAAGCATTGATTAAATAGCCATGGGATACCTAATCAATGAAATACCATGTGGCCATGCATGAAGAATTTTCTGTAACAGAAGAATAGTTAATCACATAGAAAATGTTCTTAATGTATTTTAGGTGAAAATAGAGTCTATTAAAACTTAATATCATAATTTCAAAAAGAAATGAATGAACATATAACTACTCAGACAAGCATATATGTAAATAGCTGAAGCAAGGAAAGAAGAGAAAGATGAGAGGACAGAAGGAAACAGAAATGATAAGTGATACTACCCTAGACTTCTTTGTGCTTTTTTTGCATTTTTCAAGCATTTGTAACAAATGGTACTGATATGCATTAAGAAGAAAACAAATGCTATAGTTATTAAAACTATTAGGAATTTTAATAATCATCTCATGCCCATTCCCTTTAGCTTCAAAGAACCTGAAATACAGAGGTCAATGACTTACACCAAGAGTTATAATGTCAGTGTGGGACCAGAAATCAGAAGCCAGAGGCTTTAATTCATGGTCAAGTGTTGACTTCACTGGACTTCAGTGCTCTTGTCCCTACTTCCCCTGCCAGTTGGGTACTTACCGACAGCTCTCTATTATGCATCTTGAACTTCGGTACTTCATAAGAAAGTGGACTTGAAAGGATCTTATACAGAGGGTGAAAATAACTTTCCAAATTATCTGACAGTTCGGGAAGAAAGAGAGAAATGGTAAGAGACCTCCATTATTAAAGATGGGCTAGCCTTGAGCTGTGTATTTGTAAAATAATATATACACCGAACAACCTCAGAATTAGAACCTACAAGAAATGGAGACTTAATCAAAGGTCCATTGTGTGTGACACTCTACAATTGTTGCAATGTGTTTAATTCAATTTTGCTCCTCAGTTAAAGTTAAAGGGCATTTTTAAGAGCTTTGCTGATTTATGAACGCTCAAGCCTATCACATATTAATAGAATGTGGTATATGGAAGTTGTTCTTCATTATTAATTGTGGTAGAGAAATTAGTGGAGTGGTTATGAATTTTGATGAATGCTCTATTTCCCCTTCCCCCCTCTGCCCCCTGTTGAATTGATAGCCAGCTAAGGTAGAACAAAACAGGTTTTTAAAGTCAGACTGAACTGGACACAAACTGGACTTGCTAGATTTGTGACTTTGGTCAGACTACTTAAATTCTCTTAGTTGAACTGTAGTTAATTCTTAAGAATATGTGCGTGTGTGTACCATTATTCTTTTTTCTGTGGCATAGGTTCCAAATGTTTTCTCCCAGTTGGTCAGTTGTCTTTTGATTTTGTCATTAATGTTTTTTTTTTTCCTGCAAAATCTAAAAAATGATATTGTCAAATGTGTGACATTTTCCTTTTATTTTCTATAAAACTGAATCGGTGTTATAAGGGTTTTCCCTATACCAAGGTTGAAGAGAAAGTTACCAATGTTTTCAAGTATTTGTTTGATTTTATTTTTTACATTAGAATGCCAATCCTTTTGGAGATTATTCTTTCATGTGGTGTGAGGTATGGATTTATCGTAGTCTTAGTTTTTCCAAATGCCTATTCAGTTGTCCGAGCACCATTTATTAACAAATCTATTTTTATTTAAGTGATTTGAAATGACACTGTTGTCATGTACTGAATTCTCATACATATTTAGGTTTAATTCTGGACCTTCTATTCTATTCCATTGCTCTTTTTTTCTATTCATGTGCCTCTACCACACCATTTTACACATAGAGGTTTCATAGTATCTTTAAATGTCTACTAAGGCAGTCTTCCTTTTAGTTCTTTTTCAAAAGTGTTTCCCCTGCTATTCTTATATGCTTGTTCTTCCACATAAACTTCAGTATCAATTTATCTAACTTCATAATGTCATGGTATTTTGATTAGGATTGCATGGATGTATAAGTCAACTTATGAATAACCAACATCCTTATAATGTTGAGTCATTTTATCCAATAATAAATGGTATTTTTCCACTTATTTAGGTCTTCTTCAGTGTTTTATGGGAATGCTAAAATTTTCCTTTTATAGGTTTTATACGTTTTATTAAATTTATTTCTAAGTATTTCATAGTCTTGTTGCTAATGTAAGTGGGTTTACTTTTAAGTTCTTTATTCATTGTTAAACAGTATATAAAGGCTACTGATTTTTAAAGGTGAATTCTGTATCCAAAAAATTCACTGAAATATTTTATTTCTTGAGTTAGTTTTATCATTGAGTATCTGGAGTTTTCAAAGTATATTATTTTAACAATTGCACATAGAAATGATTTTACTTATTTAGCCATTTTTAGGCTTTGCAATGATTTCTCTCATCTAATTGAGTTGGCCATTCACTGTATAACAGTAGTCAGCATAATATGTATTCTTGCCTTATTCCCAGTTTTACTGGAAATGCCTCTATTGTTTGTCTATCAAATAATACTAGCTTTAAGACAAACGTCATGTAAAGAAAGAATCCTTAAATCATAAATAAGTGGGTTTTCTTTTTTTTTTTGTAAAAGGCTTTCTCAGTGTCTGTGAAGATAATATGATTTTTTTTCTTAAATTGTTAATATGGTATATGATATGATTGGGTTCCTAATACTAAACTAACCTTACATTCCTGAAATAAATCCTATTTGATCATGGTGTATTATTTTCTAAATATGGTGTTGGATTCAGTTTGCTAATATTTTATTTAAATTTTTACGTTAATATTCTTGAGTAATATTAACCTGTAGTTTTCTTTCGTTATGGTATGTTTATCTGGTTTAGGTATCAGTGTTATAATTGCTTCACAAAATGATTTTCTCTGCTTCCAATTTTCTGAAATAATCACAAAGCATTAAGACTACCTAGTCTTTAGGTTTAGAAGACTCACTTGGTGAAATTGCCTGGGCCCGGAGCTATTTTGTATAGTATTTATGAATTGTATCCTATATTTCTTTGGTGGAATTGGTCTACCTAAGCTTTCTAACTCTAATGAGAACAATTCGGGTAATGTGCATTTTTTAGGAAATAATTAATTCATCTAGGTTTTCAAATTTATTTGTGTAGAAGTTAAAAAAAAGAAGTTTTCTTATGATTTTCAAATTTTCTTTGGTTTTAGTAGTAATTTCTATCTTCTTATTTCTAATTTTGTATATTTGTACTTTTTTTCCTTTCTTCTTGATCAAATGAACTGAATTTTAAAATTGTACTTAATTTTAATTACTTTAAACTTAAATCTAAAAGTTGATACTTGATTCAGTTGCTGGAAAACTCTTAAGGATATTTGGAACAATTGGACATGTAAATTGACTTTTTAAACAGCACATTTCATGAAATTTAAATTGAAGATCAAATATTTTCAGGAAAAACTGAGATGCGCTATAAGTTTAAAATAATCACCAATTTTAAAAAGTTTCCTTTAATAAAAGAATATAAAATTTCTCAGTAATGATTTTAATACTGATTATGTGTTAAAATAATAATTAATATATATGGTTAAATAAAATATATTACTAAAATAAATTCACCAGTTTCTTTTTTAATGTGGTTCCTAGAATATTTAAAATTACGTATGTGGCTTACATTATGCTGCAATTGGACAGTGTTGAGTAAATATATCTACTTAATGGAAACATAAGCCCTGAATGGAGTTGTCCAATTAATCTCAGCTCCCAATGTATTCATTTCCTATTTTAAATTTTGCTTCATCTCACTATGCTTAACAAGTAATTTACTCTCTATCAAAATGGTCCCTCCTTCTCTGTCTCTTGTATTTTTAAAAGATATTTACATTGGGAACCTCTGAATATCTCGTGTTTCTCTTTATCTCTTATCTCCACATGTGTTTGGCTGGTTTATTGCTTTCGATTCTGCAGACCTTTTCTGATCTGGCATTTATTTCCTTTTCCGTTACTACTTACCCAGGTTGAAACCTTCATCCACTTTAAAAAGGATTATTTCAAAAGCGTTCAAATTGATTCTCTTGCCCTGACGTCTTTCTTCTACCAATTCATATCATAGGACACACATATTTATGGCAGGCTAGTATGTCTGACATGCAGCTGAGATCCAGTTCCCTCAACCCTGGATCAAGTTTTCAAGAGCTCCATATCACCTAGGGAATAAATACAAATTTTTTTGCAACTTATTTAAAGACCAAGACAATATGGCTCTAACCTTGTTTCAAACCAATGCCCTCAATGTTATTCCCCAGCTATCCTGAGATATGCATTTTTCCTTACCTATGCTCACACTTTATGCCTCCCACATGCTACTCCTACTGCCTAGAATTCTCTGTTGCCTCTAATTTGAATTCTACATATTTTTCATGTCTATCTTAGTTGTCACATTTTATAAAGCCTTTTCTGACTCTATCATGTAAAACTAATACCTCTGCATTATTTTATTTGAGTCTTTCTTGTGATACTCACCACTTTCTATTTTTCAGTTTCCCTAATGAGTAGAACATTCATCTTTGTCTTTCACATTCCTTTTTTAGTCCATAAACCATTTTAAGTGGTTTCTCTGTAGAAATTATTCATTCAATATTTGTTCGCTGTATATAAAAGGTAGACATCTCAAGCTAAGGAGAATAATTAAACATTTCTGAAGTTGTTCTATATTATATTAACCACTTACACTTTTTCTGTAAATGTCCTAAGTATTTTATTGTCTGTCATATTTGCAGTTATTTGCTTAAGCCATATTTATACTCATTTAAATGTTTGTCTCAAAAATCCCTTTTAATAAAAGCCTAATTTTACCTTAAATGTATTGCTAGTTACTTATTAAATGATCCTCAGTTCAAAATTATTGATTTCCAATATGGTGGAAGGCCACCAATATTAACTGAGTAGAATGAATTATCCACATTCCTTCAAGTGGTAGCTGCTACTTAGAGCCATGGACTATGTACTGGATTTTATGTAAATAGAAGTCATAAGACATTGTAGAAGGTAAACGATGTTTATTATTTTTCTCATGGCTCAGTATCTGGACCTTATATCCTATTTTTTGATAATTCAACTACTCCAAGAATCTCAGTAGATGACAGAGATTATTTCTCCCTTTAGAAGTTGAAAGTAGCACATTCCACCTTTTTTATCCTCCCTTGCAACTAGGGCATGCTCAGTCAACGAGATGCTTCCAACTGGGTCTTCAGATTAGGAGGTGATGATGCAAGGAATTGCCTGGCTGAAGGACTGGCCAAGGTTGTACTGTAGAGGTAGGTAGTGGTGGCATAAACTCATGACTTTCAGGGACAACAGAGTAAGTGGACCAGTGCAGTAGCTATGGCTTTGAGGTCTGTGGTCTACACTGCTTCAGGGCACAGCTGTAGTTATCCTCATTGAATTGGTTTTATGAAAAGATTTTTACTGTGGTCTTCCTGGCTGCCTATTTTTACTTATTCCTGCTCATCTTTGAGTTCAGTTCTCTGGCCTTTCTGATAGTGCACTAAACTATTCCAGACCCATTGAATAGATTCCCTCTAGCCAGTTCTGCAGAAGTCAATTATTGCAGCAACCAAGGGCTATGACTGAATCAACAATACTCTTTTGGCACCATTAATGAATGTGTAGTATACTTGATTCTTCTCTTGGCTTCTTCTTCCCTTCTCTGGCTAGATAAGAAATATATTTTTAGCCTTTTCTTATATTGTCACTATATCATAACCTGAACTCCCTTCTGAATTATCACCAGAACCTCCTTGTATAACTTCAATAGTGGAGGGCCAAACTCAGCGTCTGGTAGAGTTTGGTAGTTTAAAATAAGTTAAAGATAGGGATTTAAAGTCCGACTGTACTATTTTATAATTGTGTGACTTTTATTAAATCAATGAATCGTGATTTTCCATAGTAAGTCTATAAAATGGAAACAATATTACCAATTTTATGGGAATGTTATAGGAATTATATAAAGTAATATTAGCAAAGACCAAAGATGATAGCACAGTACTCACACATAGCAGGCACTCAAGGGAGTGAATGGTAATCCCCATTAGTAATTATGGAAGCTTGATATTGCCTGACATAGAAGTACTATTTGTATTCCCTGTGTGTGAAGCTACCAATCTCTGCCATCCATTTCAGTTCCATTTCAGTTTGACTTCGATAATTTCCTTGCTTTTATTTTCTCAAAATCCTGCCTGTTTACTTAGTTCTTGCTTTTAAAATGATATTCACCCAGGCCTTAACATCCGGTGATAAAAAGTGAGAGGAAGGCGCTTTAAAAACCACCAGAGTGTGTTAGGATGGTACTAAGTCAAGTTTTAAGAGTTTTGTGGTTAAGGAAACAAATAACTTTTTACTGCTTTGTTCATTTAAGTAGGATTTTATGTTGTTCCCAAGATGGGAGTCTACAGGCAACTAATAAGAGTGAAGAAGTGACTATGAAGACAAACCGGCTGCATCAAAGCGCAAGTTTATCCTGTGAATTAGCAGATTGTAGCCCAGCACAAAGAAGTGAAGCCAGCCAAGCGCAGAGGAGGGCGGACTTCTCACATTTTGTTTCTTGGGACATAACTGTCACTCAAATATGTCAATGGTGTATTGTGAACAAAAAGAGCTTTTTAATCAACTCTATTGGAAGCCCAGCTTGTCAGAAGTACATCTTGAATTTCCACAACATATCATAACAGCGTATCAGAGATTCTGGTGAGTCACAGAGCAAAGAAACCTGTCTCATTTGTTCCCAAATCTTTATTTCTCCCAACCTGCTGCAACATGTTTTATTTTTAACTTGTTTTGATTTGTTTTTACAGGAGATTTTGTGATAGTTCAAGGAATACGGTTGCTGTAAATTCAGGAATGACAAATGAAATTCTAAAGGTAGGCCTGAGCAATTGTGAAGACTCATAAAAAACATAGTCTAAATATTTGGAGCTTTATATACTCTAAGTACTGGAGAGCCATTAAAGATTTTTGAGGTAGAAAAAGGAAGAATTGGTGAATTACGAAGATTTATTGACAATGACATTCAGACTTCATTGAAAGAGAGGAAAAAAAGGTAGAGGCAAGTGAATCATTAACTAGCTATTGTGGTACCTCAATTTTGGAAAAAATTTTAAGAAGTAGAATGGTAGCATTGCATGTAAAAAGAAGCCACGAAGAGATTAATTCATAGACATAGTGATTTATGCCTGTGGATGAGAAGGAGAAAGGCAGTTGAGAGAAAGTAGTAAAAACTGGCAAAAGGGTTCATTTCCAACAAGGATAAAATGTGGCAACAATTAACCCATTAACTAATCACATCAAGAAGGTGGGTTTTTTTTGTGGGAGAATATTGCAAATAATTTATCAGCAGCCTAAAAGCTGGGGGCTTATTCTGATGCCCCCACTTAAATAGTCTGATATCATCATTTGTTGAGGATTAAATCTCTCTATTTTATATTTTCTAATCTAATCAAGAGAGCTAAATGGCATAAAAACTCCCTTTGGCATGGATTACACCACCTCACCTACTTGCTATGCAAAAGCAAGTCCTACTGAGTATTTGTCTGATCTATGGATGACTGACATGCAAGAGGGATTCAAACACCAAGATAGTCAGTGAATCCTGGATACTTTAGTGCTTTTTGGTAGACTATGACACCCTGGGAGTTCACAAAGTAAAGAAATCAGGGATACTTCAAGGGCAAACATTCCTAAATGAAGAGGAAAATAAGTTGGGGCAAGACAATTTTTCCCCTCCTTCATTGCAATGTTCCTATTTACTCCCTGTCTTATACCTTGGAGATGCTATATAGGAAACTGTGCAAGGGACAAAGGACATATTAAAATATTTGTTCTAAATAAATCTTTGAGTTAAACATTAATATCCTGTGCTGCTCTAGATTGAATTCTATCAATGACCTTTTCTGAGATTCTGACCACAGCTTCTTGTCTTCTTTTAAGTTATTCCTGGGCTCCAAGAGCCACAGCTATGAAACTGGGGCATGACTACCAAGTAACTAAGTACAATTATCTAACAGAACTTAGGAGCTATTATGTAAGACTGGATTTCAAGAGAAAAATCAGGACTAAAACATATAAATTTTGGAATCAACAACATTTGAAGAAAAAAAATCATATCTTGGCTGAAAAGTAGAGAACTTCTCTAAAAAAGAGACTGAGCAGAGGAGATTGGAATGTTGAAGAAAACCTCAGAGAGCATCAGTGAGTTCCAAAAAGGAGGAATAGTTATCCTCAATGGAGAATGAGATGAAACAATGTAAGCATGAAGAGGATCTGTCCAGTAAAGAATTATAAAGGACAGGAAATCAACTTAGGTCAAGAACGTCTAAGAGAAGGGAAGAGAAGTCATTACATTTGGTGACAGAAAATTGTAGTAGGCATCCCCCAAAAAGGCCCACATTCTAATCCTTGAAATTAGTTGTGCTAAATAACTAGGGGGAATTAAGGTTGCAAGTGGAATTAAGATTGATAATCAACTGACCTTAAGACAAAGAGATGTTTTTGAATTATCCGAATGGAACCAATATAATCACAATCGTTCTTTATATGTAGAAGAGGGAGGCAGAAGAGTCAGTATCAGCATGACACAGGTGAGGAAGCTTTGACTGCCCAATGCTGACTTTGGAGATGAAACGTGGCATAGGCCAAAGAATGCAGGCAGCCGCTAGAGGGTAGAAAGGTAAAAGAAAATGAGTTTTCCAGAAAGGAACACAGCACTGCTTACACCTGGATTTTAGCTCAGTGAGATTATCCCATGTTGGACTTCTGACCTTCAGAACTGTAAGAAAATAAGTCTGTGTTGCTTTAAGTTACTGATTCATACAAATTTTTGATGGCAGCAATAGGAAACTAACGTAGAGGGTCATGGTTTACATGGACATTCCATTTCAGGAAAAAGGATAGAGAATGATTACAGAGTCTTACAGATGAGCCATGGAGCTAACAGGTGTAACCCATATTTTCAGCAAATTAGGCAGTGGAATGAGGAAGAGAATAGGATGACGATGTCTGAGATATTGTTAATTGGGAAAAAATTCAAATGGATCTAATTAAATAGAAATAACATTTTTCGAGAAAGAAGCTTCTTTGTAACTAAGCTGAATATTTTTTAAGAAAATTATACCAACATAATTGTCAAAGCAAACAAATGAAAATCTTCCAAACTAATGGATGCAATAAGTGAGATAGGGAAACTCACAGAAATGTTTCATTTACTATAAAAATAATAAAACAGTCTGTCATCTCTAAATTACATGAAACAACAAATACTGCCAATCATAAATGAGATGAAAATAGACACAAGAAAAAAACTTCTGACAACTTTATAAAAAATGTCAATTTTATATTATTCTAAAAAGAAAAAAAAACACACTATAATGTTGACATGTAAGTGCATTTATAGAGAAAACAAACATGAATATGCTAAAGCAAGGCATATACAGAGAAAAACAGAATATTGGAATATTATCAACAAAATCAATTTAAAAGGAAAGTCAATCTGGCTTTTCACAAAGGTTTACATAAGAAAGTATAGAAACAGTTAAGAGTAAAAAGGAAAAAAGCCAGCTAAATGCTACTATAGATAATACTGATCCACACAGGCCACTTTTGTGCAAAACAAATACTATTGTAAAAACACAAAAATGAAAAAAAGCAAATCTTTTCTCTCTGTTGATTTGACAGACATATGGTTAAAGCAAATAATGCAGTTTTTAGAATAAACGTGTCTAAATTGAGGTTAAAAAAAAAAAAAAAAAACTCAATTGACAAATGAATGACCTAGACCAGATGTCCCACCAGGTTCCACCTAGAATAATGGTCCTACGTATTCTATTGCTAGAGATATAAGTAAGCATTGCTTGACAAAAAGCATGCTGGGGCCCAGTGTTGGTAAGGGCTTTATTAAACTTGCTGCATGACTTCTCAGACATTTTAACACATGAATTTCTAAGAAAATATTTTCAAACGCTACATTTTCCTAGATCAATTTTTTTGATAACTGAAAATGTTTTTCCCCAAGGATCTCAAAACACCTGTGTTCAACATTTTAAACTATTATCTACAGATCAATTTAGAGTCCTAAAACAAAAGTGAAAAATAAAAAGAATAATTTTGATGTCATTTCTTTGTAAATGTCCATTTTTCATAGACTCTTTGGATGATCATGAACTGTTCACTCCATCCTGCTTCTATTCTTTCTAGGGTTATACATTCACCACCAAGATGGTTTAGTTATTAGCATTTAATGGTTTCCCTTCTGAGGAAGTCCTTCCTGGGCTGTTGTTTCAGATCACTGGACATCGACAGCTCCGGCTCCAGTCCATATACTTGATCACCCATTTGTCAAGTTACTTTCTGCATACTTAATTTATTTTTTGACCTTCTTTTCTGTTAAACAATTTTCAAAACTTCTACAGTTCTTTCTTCTTTAGGACTAAAAAAAAATGCCATTATTTTGATAAGCACCCTTGATGCTATTCACTTTCCATGGCTTATCCCAATCTTCCCAACAAATCTATGCTAGGTGTTCAGTTAACCATTTTACAGTAGAGAACACAAAGAGCTAAAGACCCCACAGCTGGTACAGGTGTCAAAATTTGGATCCAGGTTCGCTTGTGTTTTAATGCTAATGCCCTTTTTTTTTTTTTGTACTCTCTGTTCCCTATCATAAAATCTACCCTCAAAACCACCTAAGATTTCAGTGAGATTTCTAAGATTTGATCCTAGGTAGATAGGAGAAGAGGAGAGTATTACTTAAGAGACTAAAAGTCAAGGACTAGAGATAGGAGGGAATGAGTGAATGAGAAGGGAATCACTAAACCTAACATCACAACTGATGGTTTCTGAATTCATTTGTGCCCCAGGTGGCTTCTTGGCATTGCCAGGTCTTACATAGTGGCCATGGGTTCCCCTATGGAAGCACTCGCCTCTACTATTTCCTCTTTCCTTTGGGGCTTATCCCTTCCACAAGCAATTTGGCTTCATACCTGTTAGTAATTCATTGTCTCCTTTATAACTGCAGGCCTTCAATCAATAGCACTTTCCTTTTCTCTTGCCCTTGATCTCCCAGAGCCCCAGAAAAGTAATCCCTCTAAGTAAAGGAAGTATTTCCTGCTCAGTGCCATTTCCCCCTGATGTTTTCTTCTGGTTCCAGAAGGATGCTTCATGTCATTCATGCTACCTCGGCCCATGCAGCTCAGGTGACCATAGTCACCTTCTGGCCATACTATATTGAAAGTATATTCTTCTGATTTGTATAGAGTTCATGAGCTATTGGACACTCCTGGTAGCTTTGGTCAAGACGATTCCAGACTTTTATTCTAAACATGACAATGCCATCTTTATTTTTCTAACAAAGGTTTTCTTTCCTTTTAACTTCTTCATGGATTTTTTTTAAATTTATTTCAGCATATTATGGGGGTACAAATTTTAAGGTTTCAAAGAATGCCCTTGTCCCCCTCCCCCCACAAATCTGAGCCTCCAGCGTGACCATCCCCCAGACAGTGCACATCTCACTCGTTATTTATGTATATACCCGCCCCCCACCCCTCCCACCTGCCCAATACCCTATTACTGTAGTTCCTATGTGTCCACTTAGGTGTTGATCAGTTAATACCAGTTTGCTGGTGAGTACATGTGGTGCTTATTTTTCCATTCTTGGGATATTTCACTTAGTAGAATGGGTTCCAGCTCTAACCAGGAAAATACAAGATGTGCTATATCACCGTTGTTTCTTAGAGCTGAATAGTACTCCATGGTATACATATACCACATTTTATTAATCCATTCATAAATTGATGGGCACTTGGGTTGTTTCCACAGCTTTACAATTATGAATTGTGCTGCTATAAACATTCGAGTGCAGGTGTCTTTTTTGTAGTGTGTCATTGGATCTTTTGGGTGGATGCCCAGCAATGGGATCAAATGGTGGATTTTTTTTTAGTGAAGATCAGATGATTGCCCTTAGAATCATCTGGGAAGCTATTTTAAAACAGTAGTGTCTGATGTAATTGTTTTCAAGAGGATTCATGCATCAGTATTATTTTTAAAAGCACCCCAGATGATTCCAGTATGCATCTGTGACTGAGAATATCATGGATGTAGGCAGTACTTCTTAAATTGGTGTTCTTAAGTCGGGTAAAACCAAACATGCTGGTTTGACTGAAGAAAGTCCTGGTATAATTATTAATAGTGCTTCCTGCTATTTTCAGTATTTTTGCTTTGGATGATAAATCATATGGCTATCCTATTCATGAGAATCATCTGGAAAGCTCATTAAAAATTCAGATTATCTAATCTCATTCCCAAAGATTGAGTTTCTGTAGGTCTGAGGTAAGGCTTGTAAGCTGCATTAAAAGGAAGTACAATTGCCCTGAGTTGATTCTAATGCAGATGATCCATGCACTACAATTCTTTTCAAAATAGATTTTGTGTTTTTTTCTGTTTTTGTTGTTGTTGTTGTTGTTGCTGCTGTTGTTTTGTTTTGTTTTTTTTGGTTTTTGGTGTTTTTTTTTTTTTTTTTTTTTTTTTTTTTTTTTTTTTTTTGGACCTAACAGCAGTATCAGGTCCACAGCAAAATTGAGCAGAAACTTCAGAGAATTCCTATATGCTCCCTGCCCCTGCATACCCACAGCCTGGCCAACATCAGCATCTTACACCACGGTGGTAAATTTGTTATAACTTATGAGCCTATACTGATGCATCGGTATCACTCAAAGTCCAGAGTTCACGTTAGGGTACATTTTTGGTGTTGTATGTCCTATGAGTTTTGACAAATTTAAAAGGACATGTATCCACCGTCATAGTATCCATACAAATAATTCCCCTGCTCTAAAACTCCTCTGTGTTCCACCTATTCATCCTTTCCTCTCCCCTAACACCTGGTTACCACTGATCTTTTTACTATCTCCATGGTTTTGCCTTTTCTAGAATATCCTATAGTTTGAATCATACAGTACATAGCCTTGTCAGATTGCCTTCTTTCGCTTTGTATGCATTTAAGTTTCCTCCATGTCTTTTCAGGGCTTCATAGATCATTTCTTTTTAGCATTTAACCCTTTGCACTCGCTTGCTTTTTTCTCATTATCCACTCGACATTATCCACACTCTACATCCCAGTGCAAAGGGTATTTTATTTGTCTGGATGTACTAATCCACCAACTGAAGAACAACTTGGTTCCCTCCAAGTTTTGGCAATTATGAATAACGCTGGTATAAATATCTGCGTGCAGGTTTTTGTGTGGACATTTGTTTTTATTGGGTAAATCCCAAAGATCACGATTACTTCTAGGACAAGAGTAAGTTTAGTTTTATCAGGGAACTGCCAAACTGTCTTTCAGAGTGGCTGAACCATTTTGCATTTCCACCAGATATAAATGAGAGTTCCTATTGCTCCACATTCTCGTCAGCCATTGGTGTTGTCGGCGTTTTGGAGTTTTGCTATGTTACCAGATGCACAGAAGTATTGCGTTGTTGTTTTAATTTGCAACCCCTAAAGACATGATGTTAAACATATTTTCACATGCCTATTTGCTATCTGTATGTCTTCTTTGGTGATGGTTTTAAAGTAAGGTCTTTTTTTCCCATTTTTTAATCACGTTGTTCATTTTCTTATAGTTGAGTTTTAAGACATCTTTGTGTATTTTGAATCATAGTCCTTTATCAGATATGTCTTTTGAAAATGTTTTCTTTCCGTCTGTGGCTTGTCTTCTCATTCTCTTGACAGTGTCTTTGTAGAATAAAAGTTTTAAATTTTAATGAAGTCCAGCCTATCCTTTTGTTCATGGACTATGTATTTGGCATTGTATCTAAAAAGTCATTTCCATACCTGGGGGTCATCTAAATTTTTCTCTTATGTTATCTTATAGGAGTTGTATGGTTTTGTATTTCACATTAGGTCTATGATCCATTTTGAGTTAGTGTTTGTGAAAGGTGTAAGGTCTGTGTTTAGATTCATTTTCTTGCATGTGAATGTTCAGTTGTTCTATCCCATTTTTTCAAAAGACTATATTTCTCTATTGTATTACTTTTGCTCTCTTCAAAGATCAGTTGACTATATTTGTGTTTCTCAACTCCATTCTGTTCCATTGATCTATTTGTCTATTCTTTCACCATTGTCATACTGTCTTAATTTCTGTTGCTTTGTAGTAAGTCTTAAAGTAAGGTGGTGATAGTCCTCCAGCTTTATTCTTCTTCATCAATCAACTTCAGAATCAATTTTCTGATATCCACAAAATATTTTGCCACATTACCCTTTTGAAACATTCCTTAGGATCTGAATTTGAAAAGATGGCAGAAGCTATCATCATGTGTGTTTGATGTTCTTATCTTTTCTATATAATAGTGAAATATAAACAACAGTAAATAATGGAATTCATAGTTTTAATAATAATAAATATTGAAGTCTCACAATGTTCCATTTGCTCTTATTTGACCCAGTTAGTCCTTCAAAGATCCCTTGAAGTGGTTATGACTTCTGCCGTAGGAATGGAGAAACTGAGAATTCAAATAACTTATCTGAAAGCATACAGTTAGAAAGTGGTGGAATGTTGATTCAAATTTAGGTCAGTGTGCAATGATATTCTATTATGATTATGCAATGCCATTCTCCAAGCACTTTTCACTGATTTAAATCTCACAAAAGCTTTGTGATGTGTATATAGAAGACCTGCTAATTTAGACAGGTGAAATGACTTCACCATCCATGATGTTATATTGGTGGTGTCATGAAGGCAGAATATGAATATAGATCTTTTAACTCAATATCCAGTAGAGTTTCTGGTCTTTCACTTGATGTAGATTAAATGAGGATCCATTTGTTTGCTTTTCATTTTTAAAGACCTGTGAAAACCACCATACTTTGGAAAGAAGGCAAAACAAACATTCACATGTTTTGAGGTAGATGGGAATTTCTTATTGCATGCTTTGGCAACTCTTTTTGAAGATTAAAGCACATTAGAAAGACCCATCTCTTCCATTTCTAATGGTAAAACCACACAGGCTGGTTCCCTGACTCCTTTTAAACTTATCTCTTATTTATCATATTCAAATCTGCAATCTTGATGCTATTTTCGTGATCGTAATTCATGCTCAACAATCTGCTTTCATTCTCAACTCAGTGAGCTGGCAATCAATTTCTTAGTGCTATTTGGGAAGAAAGCAAAATATAAAAATGAAGCTATTAATATATTACAAGTAAGTACTAAATCTGTTAGGTAGGGGCTGACAGATCACATTAGAACGGGTGCCCTGAGGCACTGTGAGGCAGGAGAAGGGACTTGTGATGCATGACGCCATTATTGACCTCTGAGTTATGCAATTTATCAGAAAGGAAAAAAATAGTTTCCTTGGTGTGGGGGAAAAACCACCAAGTGTGAACCTTTTACCCTAGATTTCTAGGAGAAGTAAATTGGTCATTGTAAAAGTTCACTAATTAGGCTGTTTATTTTCCCAAACAGAAATGAGATTTTTACAACATGACTGGCACACATTTAGCGTTAGTTATTAGCTAAACTTTATATCAGAAGCCAATGTGAAAAATAGACGGTAGAGTGAAAAGTATTGGCAGTGTTTGGCTGGCCTTTTAATTAGTGTTTTCCACTACTCTGTGTCTCCACTTACCATTATACACTTTCTCACTATTACAAATATAAAGTGACATCATGATAAACATAATGGTGCTCTCTTATTAATAGAGCACTTCCTCTGATGTATGCAGGATCCTTAGCTCTGAACTTGATTGATCTTATTTAATCTTCAAAATATTCATATACATAATTCTCTTTATATCCATTTATATATTATGCTGAAGAAGAAGGTATACTGATATCTTCAACTCTAATTCATGATGACATGGATTATGCTAAACTTTTCTTCTTTGCTTATATCTAATCACTACCCCAACAACGAGAAACCTGGCTCCTGCTAGCTGCCATCCATCTACTTCATTGTTGAATTTCAGTATACATGTATATGGGTGCCTGAATTATAAGCCCACACCCCCATGGGGGAAGCAGCTTTACCAACCAGAGTACTTCTTTGCAGTTCATTTTGCCTTTGGTCTTATGGCCTTCACTCATTTCTAAAGTTAAGTAGGGCACATATGCTGACCTTTGACAAGAAAATGTTTGAACTCAGCATGAAAAATAAAGTTTTATTTAGTGTATAACTACATTGTGAGCAGTTTAAAAATACCAGAGTTATTTACAATCATGAATGTGTAGTCATGTAATATTAGTTTTAGGTCTATGGTGTTGATTGGATATTCTGATATTATACGGGTTATTTGTAAATGAATTCTTTAGCCTCTTTTACATTTTTTTTTTATTTTCTGGTTTCTTTCTATACCATACATCATAAAAGGAAAATTCCATAGATTAAAACATTTGATATAAAGATAAGGTATAAAAAATATTTCCTATAGACTTTATCATTTACCTTTTATCAGAGTTAAGAATTTATGTAGATGTAACTTTAAATATTTTAAACTGAACTCTAAATATCAATTAAGAAATTGGCTACAAAAACATGACTTTAAAAATATATCTTTTTGAGTAAATAATTATCTACTTTCTTAATGATAAAATAGGATTCTTCTGAAAATATTAAGCAAATATGATTTTTTATCACCTGAAATAGCCGACCTTGCCAAATGTAGTGCTTTCTCCCACCAGAGGAGACCTTATAACCCACTTAAACTGTACAGGAGATCTCAAAATATCTTTTAAAAAGTTCTCTTTTGAAAATACAAGGATGTGTTTAAAAAAAAAATAATTCAGAAACAATGTAAATTAAGAACAAAAATCTAAACCAGATGAGCTTCTGTGTTTTCTGTACCAGACATGCTGGGTGTCAGGGCTAGGACTCTAAGTTCTATAAAATCAATTACGTACACATACTGAAATAGTATCTGAGATTCAGGCAAATAGAATGAACAGGGCATCAAGGATAAGGCAGTCAAAAAGAGTAAACCTTTCAATGAATATCAGATATAAAACATTTACAAGCCTACCTTGAATAAATCTTCTTTTGATTAAAATTTAATGATTTTTATTTATAAAATGACTAGCTTTGAGGTTTTATATATTCATAACGTCAAGACTTTCTCGGATATTTCAAGTACATTCAAGCTTTTGTAATGAAGATTCACTTTAATGATTTATTACTTCCAGAAACATTTTTAAGTAGTTTGTAGCATGATGTTCGGCTCCAAAGAGAAACAATTGCCTCAAGAATTCCATCAGGTGGGCCTTCTTTGTCTTTGCAGGCTTCAAAAGGAAATGGTTGAAGCAAACCACAAAGCTGAAACCGCATGTGTACTTTTCAGGGTATAAGCATTAACATGTGTGTGTCAATGGAAAAGAAGCCAAACTCTGTAAAATAATTTTAAAGAGATTTATTCTGAGCCAAATTTGAGGACCATGACCTGGACCTACACCCAAGAAGCTTTGAGCAAGTGGACTCACTGTGGCTGGATTACAGTTTGGTTTTATACATTTCAGGGAGACAGGAGTTACAGGTAAAGTTATAGATCAATACATGGAAGGCATACATTGGTTTGGCCCAAAAAGGTGGGCTATCTCAAAGAGTGGGGGCCTTACAGGTTATAGGTGCACTTAAAGATTCTTTGACTTGTAATTGGTAAAAGACATGAAACTTTGTCTAAAGGCTTGGGATGTTTTACGTTAAGATAAGGAGATCTGTTAATCAGAGACAAGCTACTGGCCATATTTGTTGCATAAATTGAGGACCTGCAGGTTTGTCTTCCATATCCTTAGGCCTGTTCATGAGTTGCAAAGGATGTCCCCAGGGAGGGAGCAGGTCATGATGATGCATGTCTTACCTCCCTCCTCAAGGCAGGCAATTTAGTTTTAGGACATCTCCTTGGCCAAGAGGGGGTTCATTCAGTCAAGCTGGTGGAGGGGAACTTTAAGATTTTATTTTAGTTCACATGTGTAATAGTTCTATTCCATTTCTTTAAAAGTATTGTTTGAACCATGGTTAAACCACAGAGGTGACTATGAGTTTCATTTCAAGCCAAATATCAATGGCTCCAGTCTATGTGCCTCTCTCTTTTCCAGTTGAATAAGCATTTTGTTAAATAATTTACAATTTACATCCAGGCATTTGCTAAATTGAATCTCTTAGACTAATCTTTGATCACACAAATTTACACCTAAAATCAACAAAGTACAAAAACAAACAAATAAAAAAAAAAGGAACTGGTTGCCCATTCTCAGTCTTCTTCACTTCTTTCTGCCTGTACTAGAGAGTGAGTTAGGAGTTCACTATAACACCACGATCATTTCTCGAACGGCACATATTTCTTCAACATCCTTGTTCTCAATGACTTTAAGATTTGAAAAAGGAAATTAAAGGAGTACACAAAAACATATGGCCAGTAGGTAAAGTTAAGCACCTCTAAAAAGTACAAACCTAAAGACATGGATATTCAAGCACAGGAAAGAAGACATTTCATTAAGGGAATTAGGAACACTTTAAACGTTTATTGAACGATATTACTTCACAAAAAAAAAAAAAATTAAAGCCAGATAAAATTTAAATAGATAATGACTAGTAAAAGAGGGTTTAAACATGTCAACGGGAGAATTCCCTGGAGGGAGAAAAGGCATGTATAAAAGCACAGAAGAAGGAAATTACTAGACATTATCATAGAGCAGCACTGAATCTATGAGGGTAAGACATATAAGGAAAATAATAAATGACAAAGGTAAAAATAGATATTAGGATCTTACTATAGAAGGTCATACAAGCCAGGGTGAACATTGCGTACATAATCTTGAAGGAACAAATACATTGTGTTTTTATGCTGTAGGAAATTCATACAGAAGTCTTGTGCATAAATTGATAAAGAGACAAGATGCATGAATACCAGTTCAAGAGGTGTCATAATAATCCAGATGAAAAGAAATAGAACTTAAATTAGTTCGATCATTGTTAAAATTAGAACAAATCCTTAATGTATAAAAGAGAAGTTGGCTACTAGAAATGTTTCTGGGGATGGGTCCACGGGTGGGGAACCTGCAGGGTTAAGGCCAGATGTGGCCTTCTAGGTCCTTAAGTGCGGCCTTTTGATTGAATCCAAATTTTACAGAACAGATCCTTTTATTTTCATCATTATATTTCTGTTCATCTGTTATATTATTTTATTTTTAAAAGGAACATATATAAAATACCAAAGAATAAGGTAAGTTTCAATGAAATAATCGTCCCAGATTGGCTGGCACAACTAGAACATTAGTAAGCCATCAGGCTGCTATGCTCGTGATTTAGTTCTAACTTCCTCCAACTGACTGGCACTACTACTACCTGAGGCTGGTTGGTGAGAGTTTATGGGGGTCGAGTGTGCCAGTCTGTTATCAGCTTTTTCCAACGGTGAACTGTGCTTCTGTTTGAAGTGGAATTTGTGAATATTTGCACAGCTCAACAGTATTTTTAAATTCTGGACATGCTTGAAGCTCTTACTTGAGAGGGAGGGGGGCACGGGCAATATATGTAACCTTAACACTTGGACCCCCATAATACACTAAAATAAAAAAAAAGTTAAAAAAAATTCTGCTTAACAGCTCATCCTGTTAAAGAAGACCAAGAGAATGCAGAAGGAAGAAAACAGATATTTTTCAATGTATTGCAGAAATTAAAAGGTGAAAATCAAAAGCACAGATAATTCTTTCAAGTAGCTATAAGACCTGACAATAATGCCACTGACATCTTAAAACGTAACTCATATACTCAGGAAAAAAGGGAAGTCATTCAGTGATGTAGAAATTGTGAAAGATGTAGGACATTGAAGTCGTATGATGCTTAGACCCTGATAATATTTCCAAGAACAAACAATTGTCTCTTTTATAGAGGTCCATAACTGATCAGCAGCATGAATTAGCCTTCAACTTAACAGAACAACTTCATACAATACTCAAAAGGAAAATATACATTATTCAATTGCTTTGGATGAACCAAGTGATATACAGACTCGGTGCAGGTTTTATACTTCATTCAGGTCATAACAAGATTTTCTTCACTATGAAGAGTTACGTGCTTTGGGCACTATGAGAACAGAACATGGGAAATAGATATCTTCAACTTTCAAGATAAATATCATAAAGTTGGACTGAATTTGGTAAATTTAGTGAGTGTACATACAAACTGTGCATCTTCCATGACAGAGAAACATGAGGAGTTTATTGCACAGATAAACAAAGTATTAAGAGATCTGGATGGTCTCATTTCATTTCATTGTATCTTGCATCAGCAAAATCTCTGCGCTAAAGCTACTATTTTAAGTGACACTCTGTAACAAGTTATAAGGATTGTTAACTATATTCATGCAACTGCAACAAGGCACAGTCAGTTTCATAACATGCTAAAATTGAAAGACATGGTATTCAGTGTGGATATGCTGTATCATTCTAAAGTGTGTTGGCTATCACAGGGACAGGTGTTAGCCAAAATTTTATCTCTGCAAGAACAGATGGTTAAATTTTATGAAGAACAGAATCAGCAGTATGAATTATTAAAAGAAAATTTCTATAGGAATGCAGCATTTCTGTGTGATATCATGTCAAATCAAAACAATTTGAATATTTCTTTGCAAGGTAAGACTAAGTCTATATATGATATGTGACAAAAAATCCAAGCATTTTGAAAAAAGCTATCTTTTCTCAAAATACTTCTTCTTCAACAGAAAATTTCAAATGAACACTTACCCCAGTTAGCAAAGATCATTGATGAGCAGGATGATGTATGCAAAACACTTGAAGATTAGGTAGCTATTATAGATCTGCCAACTGGAAAATACAATGAAAGATTCACTGACTTTGAGAATCATGACATCATATTTAAATTAGCATTTCAGTCTCACCTAGTTGATATCACCAAAGTACCTAAAGAACTACAGATGGAATTGATTGAGCTCTTAGTAGATGACATTTTAAAGTCATTAATGTTAAGAAAGACCCAACTGAAACACGGAAAAATGCAGTAGAATACCCACGCTTTCAGCAACATGCCCGAAAAATGCTTTCTTGCTTTTCAACCAAATCTACATTCTCCTACCTAACCCAAATCAAGATGTCCTTAAGGTCACAAATGACTGATACGCATCTAAAGGATCAACTGAAGCTGTAGATCTCTACACTGCAACCAAATATTCAAATGATTTCCAACAAAAAGCAGAAACAACGAAGTCACTAAAATGTTGGTTAACTTTAAAATCAACAAATAGTATTCATTTTTTTTTAAATTATTAGGTATGTAGTAGTCATATTTTTACAAAATAATGTACAGTTTTAAGTATATCTAACTCAAATTTTCTTGAATGTGGCCTTTTTTTTTATTACAGCTAAATTTGTGCAGCCTTCCAACATGAAAAGGTTCCTAACTCCTATCTTAGTCTGAGGCTGGGTAATTTACAAAGGAAAGAGGTTTATTTGGTTCACAGTTCTGCAGGCTGCACATGAAGTGTGGCATCAGCATCTGTTTTTGACAGGTTTTCATGAAGGTTCCACTCTTAAAAGAAGGCCAATGGGAAGGAGAGTGTGTAGATCACATGGCTAGAGAGGAGGCAACAGAGAAAGAGGAGGAAAGTGCCAGGCTCTTTTAAATAATCAAGTTCTCATGGGAACTAATAGAGGGGAAATCGCTCACTACCTGGAGAATGGCACCAAGCCTTTTCATGAGAGATCCGCTGCTGCCATGAACCAAACACCTCCAGCATTAGGGATAAAATTTCAACCTGATATTTTGTGGAACAGAACAAATCACATCCATACCACAAGAATCCAGGAAGGAATGACCTATATTTTCAGCATTTGAGGTCCTAACCCTGCAATATTTTTACTATCTTAAATAATCCAGCAGCACACATCTCAGACCTAAATTGTGATCCATATTTAAGATGACATCTCTGGGATATGTTCCTAGAAATGAAATTATGGTTTCAAAGATTTTTTTTAGATATATTTTGTCATATTTGTCTCCAAAAGATTGTACCATTTCCAGCAATATATGAGCACTGGTAACTATATTCTCATAAAGCAAGTCTTTTGAGCTTTACCAGTCAGTTGTATTAAAAATGAAACTTTAATGATTGCATTTGAATTTGTTTGATTACCAGTGGAATCAAATGTTAAAACGGGTTATTGGGCCTTTTTTCTCCTGGAAGTTGTTTGTTTATCCAGGAACTTTACTATATGTATTCATCTGCCATTTGTTTTCTATAGGTTTTAGTGAGTTTATTTTATCTTTCTCTTTTTAACCAATTTAAAACAATGAATCAGTCTGTTGACTTTTTTCCTCTTCTTTTTTTTTATGTTGACTTTTAAGTGTAATATTTGCTACAAATTTTTATCACTGATTCTTATTTGCTTTTTATTTTTGTTGATAATTTTTATATATTAAGATTTATGTACTTTTGAAGTAGCAAAGAAATCTGAAGGAAAATGCATGTTCTCTTTATGAGCCATTAAACAGGAAGGAAGGAGTCACCCTCCAAAGAAATTGCTTCAAAAAAACTATGCAGGGAAGAAGGAAGAACCACCCTGAGGAAAAATATAAGAAATTCTGAGAATGGAAAACAGAGCAAAATTCCATACATTCAGGCATGCACATTTTCAGCAAAGCAGGATTTTTTTTGTGTGTGAGGAAGAACAAAAGAATACCACAGCTTCCTTGAGGAAGGTATGATCAGTTATTTCTTAGTAAATTAGTTTTAACTCAAGGCTAAGCAGCATTTTCCAGATGGAGTGAGTGGGGATTGGAGAAAATGTCTTAAGATAGAGGGATTCAAAATAATTTAGAAAAACAGTCTTAGAAAAGTCAAGTCAAACTAACTTATTTTTTTCTTTTATGATTTCTAGGGTTGGCTACATATTTGGGAAGTCTACTCCCAGCTTGAGTTAAATATATTAACATTTTTTTTTCCTTTTCTGTGGTGTTTAACTTATATATATGACACAATTTTGTTTTCTTTTAGCATAGGATACATTGAGTTGGTCATAAACGACTTTTCAAATAGTTTATTGATGGACTTGTGGTAGGTGGAATAATTCACTTTCTCCCCATGATTTCCTTGTCCTAATCTCCAGGATTTATAAATATGTGCCTTTCATGTCAATAGAACTTTGAAAATATTGATTAAGAATACAGACCTTGAGATGGACAGATTATCTAAAACTGCCCAATCTAATCGTATGAGTTCTTAAAAGCAAAGGAAATGTCCCAGCTGGGACAGAGAAATGAAAAGTGAGATAAACTTGACCTACTATTGCTGGCTTAAAGATGGCAGAAGGATCCTGTGCCAAGGAACGTGGGTGGCCCCTGGAAGTTGAGAACAGCCCTCGGCTGACAGCCAGCAAGCAAGTTGGGCCCTCAGTCCTGTAATTGCAAGAAACTGAATTCTGCAAATAACTAATTCTGCAAATAAGCAAGGAAACTAATGATCCTCTAGACCCTCCAGAAAGGACAGGCCTGTGGACACCTTCCTCTTAGCCCTATGACACCTGTGTTGGACATCTAACCTATAGAATGTGGAGATAATGAATTTATTTTAAGACATTAACTAATACAGCATCCAAAGCACTGTTTTTTCAATAAGCCATCCATTCTCCAATGGGTTTAATGTCTCATCATTACTTATTAAAATCTTGTACTAGGTTCTAGTGCTAATGACTTATTTTAGTCTATTATCTATGCCTATCTGGTAATTATTGGTAAGTACCATTGTTTCAATCAAAGCATATAATGTCCGATATGGAAAGGCCTTCTCTTTATTTGTTTGTTTTAATATGTAAATTATTCTCACTTTTATTGTTCCACGATTGGTGAGAATTGAAGCTGTTAAAAATAGATGAGATCCCCACCGAGGAGACAGAAGAAGAAGGGCAGAGGGCTTCCTGGAAAAAACATAAAACATGGGGGTTAGAAAAGGGCTCTGCAAGGAGAGATATAAGAGAAGCTTGGAAGGTAGATGGAAAACTAAAACAGATGATTTCAAGACCTACAGGGAATTGATATTATGCTGGAAAGAAGTTGCAAAGGATTTGGAGGAGGCGGGTGTTTTTGTCTGGCGAGGTTTGAGAAAGGTTCTTTTCATATGGTGACTGGAGGAAAAAACATTTTCAGCCAAGCTGAAAATGGACTTAACAAAGCAGTTAGTATTGAGGAAGTAGAGGCCACACTCTAACACAGTGAAAAGAAGGAGCGGTCACGAGATGTAGGGTGAGAGGGAGCCTGAGATGGGGAAAGGATGAGTTTGGAGGCAAGGAAAAATCCGAGCAGTCACCAAAAGATTCAGAAATGAGAGAAAATAATTGATAGTGAAGAAAGAAATAATATGGCATTTTTTTTCCTTTTATTTCATCATATTATGGAGGTACAAATATTGTTAGGGTCACAAATATTGCCCCTACCCCCCCTCCCTCTGATGTGTCCAATCCCCCGGTGGTGTGCACCACACACGTTATGAAAGCATACACCCCTTTCCTCCTGTTTTGTTTTTCTTTTGAGGCTTCAACTTTGCTTTCCTTTCTCCCTCTCTGAGTCCCTTCCCATCCTACTTTCTGCTATGGAATTTTGCCCTGAATTTTGGTTCAGTGGAAATCTACTAAAGAAAACCACCAATGCTGTTCTTAAATTCAGAGAGGATTTTCTGTCTCCTGGAACAGTTGTAAAGAGTGAATTTGTCTCCAAACTGGTTTGCATTCTTTGTATAAAGATGCTAAATGTAAACAAAGCACTGCTATTAGAATGATATATGTGAGGCTCCCCATACACTTTGGCAGAAAAATGCTATATAAATGGAAAGTGTCGCCTATATTTTAAAAGAACACATGAGTTTATTCCTCAAGGGGAATTGTTAATTTATGTACTGTGCTTGTTCTAAAGGTACGTGCATGATTCATAAGTTACTTTATAAGTAATTTTATATTGGAGAAAGAGAGCTAAGAGGATACTTAACTGATTCCGAGTATTTGGAAGATTTATTTTATGATAATCAACTATTTACCATTTTATTGTAGAGAAGAAGGAAATCAATTTAAATTTCACCTGTAAAAGTTTGTGTGAGATATAAATCTTACCTAACCATCTTGATTTGCTGTGGACTCTTAGAATAGGAAAAATAAATATTCCTTTTATTTTGTTTTCTAATTCTTATGCCCTTATATTCTCTGTTTTTCACATCCACAAACCTGAATTTTACCAAATAATTTAAAGAACAGTAACCATTCCCTTGCTGGAAGTCCTTCCTCTATTAGTCATTTTTCATGCTAACAAAATAGCCAAATGGTTTTATATATTATTAATTAATCTCCACCTCTACCACACCTCTTCTGGTACCATGTTCATGAAAATTTTAATCAATCATGAGGTTACTTGAAAGTAAAACCTTACATCTATGTGTCTATCAATAACATTTTAAGGAACAGCCATTTAAAATATCCTATGTACAACTACATCTAATGGGAATGAGGTTAGTGGTTTTCATTTTTTGGTTTTTGTTATGTTTTGTTTTGGTTCAGAAACATCTGCCTTTTTAAAACAGGAAAGTGGTTAAGATTTAAAAAAAAAATACTTGTAGAGTATCTAGATTAATTTTGAGATTCTCATATCCTGTTATACTTTCATGATTCCTATTCTTTGTTTTGTTCTTTTGACACCATTAAAATCCTAAGGAAAGTATTATCTCCAAAAAGCAAAGCCATTATTTTTTATTCCAGGGTAATGATCTCCTTCATGCCCTCTTCACCCTGTTCTTGTAGCCATTAGTTTAATATGCAAATGAAAGTAGGCTGACTTGGCATATTGCAAGGGTTAATGACCAACAAATTGTCACCACCACCACAACCCCCTCCCATGAAAACACAGATACTGTGGATTGATGGCTAGAATCTCCATATGCTTAATGGGAAACAAATAGGGGGCTCAGTAGTGCTACTGACAAAGCATGAAGGAAAAAATAATTTTCATCACATCCTCCTGATTTTAAAATGCTCCAGGCCATCCTTGTTTCACAGCTAGGAGTATAATAAATTAAGAAAAAGTAGTATATAACTGAGATGAAAACCTGTGGGATATATGAGTAAACTAACTGGTAGAGAAATTGAAGGAGGAAAAAAAACAAAAAAACAAAAAAACATGGATATCCTTGGGTAGATATAAGAAGCAAGAAAATAAAGTGTCAAGATGTAGCACTAATTAGCTAATAACTTACAGCTCGAATATTCATGCCACTAGGCCTCTCAGCCTCATGCATTTCATACTGCAAGAGTTTCTGCATCCATGGAAAGGCTTAATAAACCTGGACTTTATCTATGAATACAAAAAATGCATACCACTCAGTAGGCGACGGGTCATAGAGAAGCAAGAGACATTCTGGAGAAAACATCAGACTAAGAATGAGAAAGGGAAGTGGGGGGCAATGACATTTACTTAGGGTTAGGCACTAGGCATATGATACTCATTCATAATCCTTTGGTTTTTCCTATAAGGTAAAATTTATGATTTTTCATGATAGGTAAGGAAAGTAAAGTTCAGATATACTAAGTTTCTCTCTAAACTTTGTTTACTCATTTGTTCATTCATCCATTTGACAAACATTTACATTTGGGTACAACTACCTGTAAAAAAAATACCTTAAACTTTGAAATATGAAAAAAATATGGATGACATTTTATTTTCATTATCAGGTATGAGTAGAGGTTCATCCAAGTCTTAGATATTATATTTTGTTTAAATCACTCTTTTTTATTAAATATAGGTCCATACTTAGTGAATTGACACCATATTAAACTCTAAATGTTTGTTTGTTTGAGATATGCATAACTCTGACCAGTAGTAAATATAGATGTTGGTGGTTTATTCCCCTGTTGGGCATTAATTGGGTCTATATTTAACCCAGCATTCTTATCCTAACATTCCTTTATTAAATAGGCTATAAGTATCTATCTCTTCAAATATTCTCAGAATCAGTTTTGATGTCTTCCCTCATTAGTTATGGGTTAAATAAAATTCTTGAGACATTTTATATTTGCAAAAAAGTTAAAAATGACTACAAAGACAAATATGGCGTACTAAGTCAAATAGCACAGACAGTTTTCCATTGTGTTCTTGATAGGGAAAACTAATATTTATGCAACTACTGACTGTAAAAAAAATACATTTCAAGAGCAGGAGCAGTAAAGACAAAGTTATTATAAGACAATTTAAATAAGTGAATCTTGCAAGATGAAAAGGTTTTCACTAGGCAAAGAGTCAGTGGTTTGGAAGAGCTTTCTAAATAGAGATGAAAAGTATTTTAAGTGACATAGGGAGAACTTAAACTTGGATCTGATGACTCCTAAGTACATGGGGTTTTTTGTTTGTTTGTTTGTTTTTTTCATTATACTTTGCTCTTTTACATTCTTTTTTGTCTTTAGACTTTCAGGTCATGACATCCCACATCTAAAAAACAGAGTTCTGGTGATGAAGGAATATAGCGTATTTATGATAACTAAGGTTTCTTTTCACTACAATATTCTATAAGTCCATCTAATTACCATTTGGCTATTACTTTCAAAACATTTAAAAAATAATGCAAGCAATCCCTGTAACTCAATAGAAAACCCATCTCCTTTGACTTGTAAGATTGAACCAATTTCTCCCAATTGAAAAAAAAAAAAAAAAGCTCAACTTGTATAATACATGAAGTTCAATTTTAAATGACTGTCCCTTTCGAGCTTTGGTTCAGGTCTAAAACTGAAGTCGATTTTTATGTTAATATAAAAGTTGTGCAAAGGCTGCATATATCCTGCTTCTTTCCATGTACACATAAAACTTATCCTCTTTTTTATCATATATATTTAAATATGTGTATTGGGAAATTGATTTGTTTTTACATAGGAACAAATGAAGGAGGATGGCAGCACACAGATTTTGCCTTATTTGTGAAATGTCACTAAGTTACATGTTATTCTTCAACCTATCCCGCTACGAGATGGGTAGGTAGGATCATGTGTTAGGGTCATATTAGACTAGGAACATGTTAAATTTCTCAGCTTTATATTCTTAGAGTATCGCCTACTTTTTCATCCTGACTCATATCAAAATCTTAATTTTTCTTACATTTATATGGCAGTTTGGTTAAGATCAACCTCCTTTAAGACGACTATTGAGTTCCTGGAGGACAGAAACTGAGTGACAAGCATTATTATGCACACAAAGAATATTTGAATAAATAAATGAGTAAATGGATGAATAATAAATATATAAAAATATTAATGTGTGTATATATATGTGTGTATGTATATATGTACATATATAAAATTTAAAATAAAACCAAAAATATTTATAAGTAATTCAGTCTCTTCCATTATCTCTCTCAATGTTTTATAATACTATATGACATATTTTAATATTGTATTGTATGTATATTAAAGGTTCTGGAGACTTTTAGAAACCCACTCATTTTTTTCTCTATCTTTTGTTATTTCAGAAGAAATGTTAAGCATTGACATTTTTACATAAAATAGTTATTAAAATTTAAATTCTAAAATCTCTTGTCAAACATTTAACATCAACCTAATCACACTGTTACAGGTCTATATAGCTCTTTAACCTCACTGAGTCTGCTCTTTGTGCCTGGATATCAATTATCAATTAGTTTCTGCCTCCACTTATCCTCTTCCTTACTGAATGATTCAAGACTCACGGTTCTTAGTATTCAAAAGAACATTGATTATACTTCAGATACTTTTCTTCACTTAATCATTCACTCACACGTTCTCTGATTTGTCCAACAAACATTATAAAACACATAAGTTCTAAACATATGCTCTAAAGACAACTTAGATATATGCCTTGATTTATGGAACTTACAAACTCATAGTTACAATAAAGTCATAAAATATAAAGATTGCATTTAATATTAAAATTGTGGTTTTTAAAGTATCAAACTTGTAGGATATAATTGCATTTTTATTATAACACCATTTTACCCTCTCAACATTAAGCTATATGCACATTTTGTATAGGTGGAATCTAAGTGTGAGTGAAATAATACATTCTCAACTTTAAATAGCCTGGGGAAGTTTTAAAATGCAATCAAATCTCTCAGAAGGCATCAAAATGAGATTATACTATTCCTATTGTTTTTAAAGTAGTTCTTATCTTTAATATATTGAATATCTTTTCATGTCTGTCAATGCACACGTGTAACATCATTTTCAATGGATGGATGCACCATAGATTTTTTTAAAGCACCTCTCATCTGTTGGATATTGATTTCCTTTCCAATTTCTCATTATTCTAAAAAAAAAAAAATACTGTGATTGACAATCTAGAGAATAGGGATATTGTAAAACATTTAATCTAAAGTAATTCATCCAACAAATATTTGTTGCTCACCTATTATTTGCACAATCTCCTACAGAGCTTTGAAGACTTAAATAGCTCTCTCTTTTTCACTCTCTTCCTTTGTCTTGCTCCATCTTCTTTCTCCCTTCCTTCCACTTTGTCTCTCTGTCTCTGTATTTTTCTTTCTCTATCTCTGTCTTGTAAATGAAATTGTAGTATGAGGACTAGCAGCATGTATTAGATAAGTCAAATATTTAGGGAAATGGAATGCAAGTATGCTAAAATATGGGTATTTTTCCTATTAGTGGCTTACAAATTATACTATTTTTAATTAAAATTATACTATTTTTAATTAAACATCCAGGAACAATGTTAGACTGGATTTTGCTCCCATTGATGGTGTATTGCGAATTTTGTGATCTATACATAATTTTAAATTTTAAAACTTGGTTAACAAAATTTTCAAAAGGAAATTCACGTAAACCACATATTTCCACATTCCCGAGCTTGTGACAGGATTTGATCACAGACACGTTTCTGTTCTGTACACCACACATACGTAAAATTTTCTTTTGTGTTAACACACATTACCTCAAAATTTCTCTACTGCTATGTGGTATAGCTACAATGAATAAAATCCAGATTTAAATTCTGGCTGTCAACAAAGTAACAAGCATGAGAACCCTAAGAAAATATTTGTTAGTATTTCAAAAGCGTTCAGATTGTTTTACCATTATAGAGAAATAACTGAGGGGCACAATTATAGTTTTCTTTTGTGTGTGTGTAGTCATCTAATTGTTTGGAGTGTTCTTAGAACATATATTTAAAGATGATTTGAGCTCATTTCATTTATATTACTATGTAGTAAATGTTTGTCATGATACCATGACAATCTAGGTTTGATTTCAGTAAAATTTTAAAAATATGGTATGAAGGTTTTCCTTTTAGTTTTAAAATAATATAGGCTTAGAATTGTTCAAAAATATAGTAATGCATAAAGGGAATAAAATAGGATGTACTTACCTTCTTTGATCCAAATCTTAAACTTTAAAAAATAACTGGTATTAACGGATTGACACAGATGTTGTAGATATTCCTCCCATGCTTCGGGTAACACAAATACATTTTTCTAAATTAAAAAAAAAAATTAAACATAAATGTAAATAAATTGATACTAAAACTATTACCCTGAAACTTGCTTATATATATATATATATATATATATCACTTTATTGTAGTAAATTTTCCAGGTTAGTGCTTATGAACCTAACTTAGGTAATTGGTAGGTTTATTAATATAACCAGAGAAAAGAGTAACAGGGTTTTTGACAATAAGTCATTTTTTTCCTGTGTCTTTTTTCCTCCCTCCCTTCTTCTCTTTCTCTTTCACTTTTCCTCCCTCTTCGTCTTGCTCTTCCTCTTTTTCTCACCTTCCTCTCTTTCTCAATCTCTTCCTTTCAACCTTCCTCATTTTCACCTTTCCTTCCTTCTTTCTTTCCTATTTTTCTTTGAATTTCTTTTGTATTTTTCTTTTGTATTAATTTTTATTGTTTCGAATGTGCATTACACTTATAATAAAATCAGTCTTCAGAATGAGGACAAGATCAGATCCCCTGGTTCTTTTTGAACAGAGAACTACAAAGAACTTGCACGTAAGAAATTCGTTAACAAATTTTTAACATTCAAATTCTGCTACAGACAGGAGATATTAGATCTATATATTTGGAATCCAACTCTGAGATAGCAGAGCGTGGTGAAATCACCCTTGAAATGAGAATGATAAAACTGGAAACAAGAGCCAGCAGTATCTTTACAGGCTGGGGAATCTTGAGTCTATTGAGATAGTGAAAAGAATTCCAGTTTGGCATCAGAACACCTGACTTCCCATGCTTGCCCCAGAGTATGTTATTTGTGTGACATTAGACAACTTACTTACTTTCTCTTATCTTCAATTTCCCCACTATAAAAGAGGAAAAATGATTATTATGGTAATAGTATTAAGTTAAAGTTAGATAATGTGTGCCACAGTGCATATCAAATGTATTAAACGTAGGCATAAACACACTTGTGACTATCCCTAAATATATGAGGAGAAAAAGACTACCCAAAGGCTGTTTATTCAATAATAAACAGCTTTATGGAATCATAAAGATGAATAAATGCTTAAAATTTACCCTGATCCTTTAAAAATGTATATATCATAAAACTAAAATACTGGATATCTCTTTTAGGAGATTTTATTGTTTGGTTTTGTGCTTGTCTTAAATGAGGATCATTTAGATTATCATTTAAGCAGTATAGATGCCAGTTGTTATTACTGTTTTTAATGACACTTTTTACTTCCTAATTTGGATAAGATTATTGGATCATATAGACATAAATGGAATGATGTTTTGAACATGTGCACTAAAAGGAAAGTCAAAATAAGCCCATAGTGCATTATTCCTGCACCTGACTGGTTTTAATAATGCACACATTATGATCTTCATCATCCATTCATTCATTCACTGATTATTATTATATTAATTGAGTTCTATTACATGATAGGTCATACACTGTGTATACAGTAATGAGTAAAATGAGCATGAGGTCTGGCCTCATGGGTTGATTGTTTAGTGAAAGAAATTGGCATTAATCAATATGACATGTAAAGGTGTGCATTCTAACAGTTTGGATGTACAACCAAAATAAAAAGGGGATAACTTTGTCTTATATTAAAATTCTGTTACAGGCAAAAGACATACCAGGACTACTCTCAAAAAAGTATTGGACTCTGCCGTGAGCGGTGGCTCATGCCTGTAATCCTAGAGATCTGGGAGGCTGAGGTGGGCAGATCGTTTAAGCTCAGGAGTTCGAGACCAGCCTGAGTAAGAGTGAGACCACGTCTCTACTAAAAATTGAAAGATATTATTTGGCCAACTAAAAATATATTTAAAAAATGAGCTGGGCATGGTGGCGCATGCCTGTAGTCCCAGCTACTTGGGAGGCTGAGGCAGGAGGATCGCCCAAGCACAGGAGTTTGAGGTTGTTGTAAGCAAGGCTGATGCCACGGCACTCTAGCCCAGGCAACAGAGTGAGAGTCTGTCTCAAAAAAAGAAAAGTATTGGACTCAATGTAATCCCATTGAAATCTCCCCAAGTGACATTCCATGAAGAATACATAGAAAACTTCAAAGAAAAAAATTTAGACTGAATTCCACTATTTGATTGAACTATGAGTTTATGTCTCCATTCTGTATTTTATAAATAGTAATACCTGGATATAACACTATAAATGAAAACAGAGTTTTTATCTGCCTTAAAGTCACCAAGAGGATGAAATAAAGTGGTAAATGTTACAAAATCCAACCACCAAGTTCATTTGATTATATACATTATATAATGTAACATTAATAAGCAACCCTTATCCTTATCTATGATGAGTTTTCCTGTACTTTATGAGAACTCAGAATTTGAAGAAGTATAAAATAATCTAAATATTCTGCCCATTGCAGGATGCCTTTATGCACTATTGCTGGGTACTATTCTTTCCTTATTCCCAAGAACTTGTCAAGTACAAGGAGATCTGTTTACTGTTCTCCTGCCCAACGTTGTAGTAAATCAGTCCAAGACTTCATGAAACAAATGCACATTGATAAGTTCTATACCATCAGTTTGTTCAGCAATCATCCAAGGAATCAAACAGACCTGATTCACCAGAGACTACCTCAAAAAATAATAATAATAATAATAACAGTTCATTTAAAATTGGAGATGTATGTGGCCTGAAATCCAGAACTATTTGTCTTCATGGGGCATAAATTTTCTAGTGGTAAAATCCATTCAGTTTATCAGATTACAGACCAGAAGTTTATTTTGTGAGCAAAGGGATTTGGGGGTTTGAAGGGATATTTCTATGTTAGCTGATGAATTGAACTTTACTCTGAGGATGTTTTCTTCCGAAGAAGTAGGACTCACTTTCTAAGATCTATGCAGTTTTCTCCATCAAAAACTAATATAAAAACCATACTAATGTTTCAGTGTTTCTTAGTTGTTCATTGAAATGTGTTTGTTGCATGACCATATCAAGATACTGAAACATACCCAGTCCTCCTGTGACATTTTTAATTCCACTAAACTACATCAAAGAAGCTAGTAAACAAAATGGATATTGATTTCTGGGAGATGCCAGATATGAGGCAAAATCATGCCACGGTCTTCCTTGCTTCTGAGAAGCTATTAAAAAATATATTGAGAGTTCTTGATTGTCAAAACTGAGTAATTCCTGTAGATGGTAAACTGAAAATATTACTTGAAAGAATTTCAGGAGGCTTGGCTTCCATCCCCAGCTGTGACACTAAGGAGAATATCACTTTAGCTTTCTGA
The DNA here is from genome assembly GCA_008750895.1 of Mirza zaza. Classification (NCBI taxonomy): domain Eukaryota; kingdom Metazoa; phylum Chordata; class Mammalia; order Primates; family Cheirogaleidae; genus Mirza; species Mirza zaza. The sequence goes on from VSMD01106787.1 coordinate 60,520, forward strand.
TTCCTACTTTTTACATCTGTAAAATGAGAGGACTGAGTGGGTTGAACTCTAAAGTCAATTGTAAGGCTACTATTATCACTTACCACTCTTTATAGTTTGGGATAGTTTCTTATTGATATGAAGAATAATTTATGCATAATTTTCACTTAGCTTCATCAAGAAATTTTATTGTTTTCAGAACCAGATGACTTTTTCTCTTAAAATGTACATATTTTGATATATTTCTTGCTTTATGGGTCACTAAACTTAGCCACAATAGTCAGAAATGGACCAATATAGCTAACAAAGTCAAGCCCCAGAGCTGGCTTTTAGCCTAAATAATAAATTTCTAACTTTGGATTGCTATATATAATATAATCACCGTTAGTATCTTCTGCAACAGGGAAAACTTCAGCGGTTCTGAAGAAATAAATGCAAAGCGCATATCAGACATGTTTGAGAGAACAAAAATTTACAGTAATGAGTTCTAAAATGTTTGAATAAACATTCATTTTACCATTTAAGCTTTCTCTGTCTTCAAATATCCCAATTACAACAAAATCCCACCTATTCACTATTCTGTATGTGTTTAAAATGGAACCTTGAAGTATAAGCAGGTAGAAATCACAGGTCGTGGCCAGCCACAGTCGAAATGATGGGTCTGTGCTATTTTAGAGAGAAACTCATGGGATGAACAGCATTGCATATGCAATATAAATGTTACATAACAACACAGATTGATCTCGTTCTGCAATGCAGCCCTTAGAAGCCCTGGAGAGATGTGATCTTTTCTGCTGACTCTGCTATATATGAAGCTTCGTAATTTAATACTAACCTCCTCAATAGTAAGTGCTGGCCTGGTCCTATGCTAATTATGTAGCAGGGAAGAATTTAACAATTTGGCATGTTTCAATGGTAAACATTTTGGGTTTTTTTTTTTTTTTTACCCTTTGGTATCCTGCATCAATGAATATATTACTACCTGCTCGAGAATTTTCTCATTTTCATCTCAATCAGTATTATGGTCAGTGGGATAATTGGGTGTTTCATTTTGAACAAACACACTTATTTTATTGCTTTCTAAAGCTGTTCAATTTTAGCCTTTGGCTGTGTGACTTTAATCAGAAGTGTTTGTGATTTAGTGCACCATAGCATGTTTATTTTTATAATTTGTTATAATAGCCCTTGGGGAAGTGACAGTAAACAGTTTATACTTTTTTGTAAATAAAAAAAAAAAGATGGTTGCTGACCTACTATCGAAGGAAAAAACTCAGTCACTTCCCTGTAGACTGTCATGGTTTGAAAAGTCAACACTTGTCAAAATACTGTTTATTTTTAATGGTCAAATGCTTCTAACACATCGTCTCTTTCAGTGATTCTCAAAGTGTTATCCTCAGACTACCTGCATAATAATAAATTGGAGAATGTCTTAAAAAATAGATTTCTTGGTACTACCCAGAATTACTGGATAAGTAGCTCTCCTGAGCAGAATCCAAGTCCCTGCATTTTTCATAAGCTTACAAGGTCATTCTTACGAGCATTTAAGTTTGTGTTGTTCTATTTTAAACTCTATTTTTCCATATAAAGAAATTATGATCTGGAGAAAACATGATTTTTTACTCCAATCTCACAACTAGTTATCAGCAGAATTTGAGTCAGAATCTCAGGTCTCTTTTCCCCAAAGACAATTTCTAGGAATGCAATGAACTTGATCTCAATTTTTCATCCTTCAGAATTGGTAGAAAAATAAATGTTATAATTAAAAAAATCCTTTATATAGTTTGCATAAATCTAGAATTTTAACAATTTTTCATCATTAGATTTGTGTTTCACCTCTTTATAAAAACTTTTTCCTAACTAATCAGTCTAATTACTCTTTCTTTTGTTTGAGACAAAGTTCTACACTCATGACTTTTGATTGGGTGTTCCAGTCTCAAGACAATTTGTTTTACTCTCATTTGTATCTTTCCCATTTGTATTAATTAAGACATGCTAGATTGTGCTGCAGTGACAAATGAACATGCCAAAGTCACAGTGGCATATCACAACTAAAGTTTATTTTTCACTTACATGACATGTCCAGGTTGGCTCAGCAGGTAGCTCTGCTTTCTTCTGGTCCTGTTACTGCTATTCAGCAAATATTTCTGGTCCTGGCCTCTGAGGCACATGGCAGAATTATATGTGCAGGATTTTTAGTGATTACATTGGGCAGCCACGTAGCTAGCTCTTCCGGATGAAACATAGAAGTCGCAGCCACTACACTGAAACATTTCAATGTTGGTGTGAGAACATCCAGGCAACACTCTGTCTTTGCAACTGGTAGCATCAAAGGTGGGGACTGGTCCTTCAGCAAGGATAATTTTTCCTCTCTATTGGATTATTGCCATTGACATATAAACATGCTTTAATATCTATCATTTTGAAACAAAAATAAAAATCTACCATTACCTCATATACCCTATATACCCTGCTGTCTGCTATTTCAAAGTCTCTGCTTCCATGGAAGAAAACTTTTCTTAATCTTTCAACATTCTGTCCTTCTATTGTCTTAAAGCCAATGCAAGTGGAGTTTCACATTCATCATATCTCCAAATGTTACAAAGTCTACCAATAATCTTTATGTTGCCAAATCCTAGTATCAATTTTCAGCTGTCTTACGTGACAAGAAGTATTTGATAGACCTGATCACAAACTCCCATTGAAATACTCTCACTTGGCTTCTGGATGCCACACTTTCCTTTCTCTACCAATCTCACATTTGTTCCTTTTCATTATTCCTATTCATTATTTGTTTCCTTTTCATTATTCCCTCCATCATCTCAGCAAGCTCCACGTTTCGGAGTACTCCAGGATGCCTCCTTTTTTGGTCTATGATCATCTACGGTCATTACTTTAGCAAGCCTTTAATACCATCTATGTATCATCAGATTTGAATTTATACTAATGCAAATTACGTGAAAGAAAAAAAAAAAAAAAAGAAAACCCTTGCTCTTTTATAGCTCTGTCGCTATCCCTTTTAGTTCTGGATGTCATACATTTTGTGCCCCAAAACATAAACTAATAATTTTTCTAAATGCATAAGTCTCTTACAAATGTAGAAATCAAAATGTGGTTACAAACTGAAGGTACAATAATACTAGCTTTTAAAATAATGATGACTTATTTTTAAATGTATTAGTCACTTAAATCATGTAGAAAATAAAAGGTAGAGTTGCAAATTGCTGTCATAATAATACTAACTTTTATAATTTCCTATGTATTTACTTTGACTAAGATCTTTATTTCTTCAAATGGCTTTGAATTATTTTCTAGTGTTTTTCACCCTGCAGGACTCTCTTAAGCATTTCTTGCAGGGTAGGTCTAGTAGAAAAAACTCCCTCAGTTTTAATTTATCTGAGAATGTCTACTTTCTCCCTCACTTTGGAAGGACAGTTTTGCCAGATATAAGATTCTTGGTTGACAGGTTTTTTTTTTTTTCTTTCTTTTATCACATTAAACATGTTACCCTACTACATTCTGGCCTACAATGTTTTTGATGAAAAATCTGCTGACAATCTTATTGTGGATCCATTTACATGATAAGTAATTTTTCTCTTGCTGCTTGCAAGAATATCTCTTTGTCTTTGTATTTTGAAAGTTTGATTATACTGTGTCTTAGTTTGGTCTTTTATGTTCATCCTAGTTGGATTTTGCTGAGCTTCTTGGATGCTTGTATTTATTTATAAAATGTTCAGCTATTATTTCTTCATATATTCTCTTTCTCTCTCTCTCTCTCTCTCTCTCTCTCTCTCTCTCTCTCTCTCTCTCTCTTCTGAGACTTTCACCATGCATGCATTTGTCTGCTTGATGGTTTCCCAAAGATCCCTTAGGCCCTGTTCACATTTATTCATTACTTTTTCTTTATGTTCCTCAGATTAAATAATGTCCATTGTCCTATCTTCAGGTTTGATAATTGATTATTTTGCCTGCTCAAATCTGTCTTTGAATCTCTCTAGTGAGTTTTACATTTCAGTTATTGTACTTTTAAGCTCCAGAATATTTTTGGGGGGGTTTGTTTTGAGGTTTTCTATCTCATTTTGATCATTTCATTTTGTTAATACACAGTTTTTATAAGTAACTCTGAAAACCAGACTCTCGTCCTTCCTTAGAATTTGCTAGGTTTTATTATTTTCTGTGTATTGTTTTGCTTCTTTGATTATTGTAGACTGCCTGTGGGTCTGAGATCAGCCTGAGGTTTATTCCTGAGGTGTAGTTGTGTCCAGTCTTTTCTGATTATGCCTTTCCCTCGGCGTGCATAGTCACTTTTCAATTTTTTCATATTTGCAGTTGCTTTTAAATATCTTAGTCTTAAATGTCTGACTCTCAAAAGGAGAAAAAGAGAAAAATAATGGGATAGAAGGCATTGACCCTTTAAATCCTGTGGAAGTCACTTTAGCTAGAGTGGGAGGCACTTGCAGCAGTGTAAGGAAGTTATGAAAACAAGAAAACAATGGAGACCTATGTCTTTGTCTGCACCTCTATGGTCAGAAGCAGAAATCACAGCATGGATCCCCAATATTTGGAGGAAGGAGTCCTTTTTTGCCCACCCTGACTTCTGCAAGTTCTATGCAGGCTACTGCAGGAACATGTACACACGTGACTGCCTGCCACAGAGCTGGGGGTGGGGAATGGGTAGATGATATTGTATGAAGGGCTAAAATTGGTGGAAATTAACTGCAATTTACCATTCAAGCCTTCCCATGGAAGTTGCATGCCTTCAGTAGACTCCAGAGTTCCTAAATAGTTACATGAGACAGATTCTGCCAGTGCTATTGTTATCTAGGTGAGGAGACAGATTTATGGTGCCTCCTACTCCACCGCCTCTGAAGAAGATGGTTTTCGTCAGGACCACTGACAAATAATCAATAATAATAATAATAGTATTGAATATAGAGTATATGGGTTGCAAGTATAGATAGATTGATAGCTATGGTTATTAGTGTAATAGAGTACTTTTCTAGAAGATTCTATATTTTCTCAGTAAAATAGGAAGCAAGGTTATCAGCTGAGGATGAGGAGAGGGGTTGAAATAGAAAGGAAAAACAGAGATTGGTAAAGAAGTCCAAGACTTACACAAATAAGAAATTGCATTGTTGAACTTTGGAATACCGAAAATCAGTCGTCTCAATAGATAATAGGTCCTGTCGGACTGAAAAATCATTGAAGCTGAATAGATAAGAAATGACTTTTGGAAAATGAAATATTTGAAACTAAGATTATGGGGCAGGTGTAGTTATTAGTGATAAAAGCATATAGATTATGACCATGAGATTTGGTGGCTGAGACAGTATGGGAAACAAGATTATTCTGAAGGACAGAAGGTCAAGGAACTGAGACACCAGGATTCTGGAACAATTGATCATATTATTATTAAAATCACCAAGAATTTTGACAGAAGTTGAGTTGGAGAGAGTAACAGTGGTCCATGTGCTAAAATGTTCGGAAATGTGGAAGAGGGAACCCAAGAGGATTCCACTGACTAGAACAAGGAAGGGAGGTGGATATAGAGTCTGATGACATGAGCTGCAAGATGGGATTTTTAGGGAGCAGCAAGAAATTATGGTTTGAAAGAAGCATTAAAGACCAAAGGAAATGCATTCTACCTTCAGACCCAGGGTTATAAGGAGTTGGAAAGAGAAAACAGTCACAACTTAGAGAGGGTCAAAGGGGAAGCCGGGTCCTCAGAGAAGAGCCAAGGTTGAATGACAGCTACATTGTTAAGGGGATGTTCAGAAAAGAGGCTCAAAATATGAGTTAATTTGTTGGAACCATAAACTCCACAGAGCAGAGCAAGAGCAGAAGAGCTTTAGGAGTCCAGGAGAGTGGGAGGTGGGGTCAGACTGAGATTTTCAGTGCCATATGGGGAGAAGAGCCCTGCTGGTAAAGGCTTCCTGTAACAACTAACAGAAGCAGAGATGTGGGATGTGGTTGCACGTGCTCTGATAGTCTGGGAGACAGATTGCGGTGGAATAGCAAATGTGTGTTGGAGGAGAGGAAGAGAGGAGTTACTAGAAATACATGATGACCTATCTGAACTCTCTTATTTCACTCTTCTGTTGGTTTGTGAGGAGGAGGGGAGGGAACAAAAACAGAACTATGTGAATATCCATACCAAAATATTAACAGTAGCTATCTTGGCATGGCGGCATTACGTATGACATTGGCTTTCTCATTTTTATTCAATATTTTTATGTACAGTTGGCCTGCTGTATCAATGAGTTCTGCATCCATGGATTCAACCAACCTCTAATAAAAAATATTCGGAAAAAAAATTTGCCTCTCTACTGTACATATAAAAGACATTTTTCTCCTGTCATTATTCCTCAGGCAATACAGTGTAACAACTATTTTTATACAATTTTTACATTGTATTAAGCATTATAAATGATCTAGAGATGAGTTGAATATAAGGGAGGATCTGTATAGGTTATATGCAAATACTATACCATTTTATACAAGGGACTTGGACATTCATGGGTTTTGATATCCTTGGGATTTCTGGAATGAATTCTTCGCAGATATCAAGGGGACAATTGTATTTGTTTTTAATGAAAAAAAAATATATATACCCATAATATGTATGCATATAATATATGTGTGTGTATATTCTCAGTTTTAATATAAGTTGACAAAATTGGCCTGAAAGGGAGAAGACATAGTAAGAGCCCCCCATATCTAACATTCTTTCAGAAATAAGTCCTTATATTGCTGTTTTACTTCAGCCATATTTCTGAAATTACTTGGCTAAAGTAAACTCATGTTCATAGAGAAAACTATTATTATTTTACATAAAGCTGATGAAGTATAAGACTGAATGGAATATAACAATCATATTTATCGATGTGTAAGTTGTTAAACATTGAGCAGATGTCTTCATTAGAATCTGTATAATGAGGTCTGTATCATTTGAAGGAGATTTCTACTAATTTGGAAGCTATCTAATGATTCCCTCCAAATACTATTGCCTACATAAAATTTTTATTTCTTAGATATTTCTTGTATTTCTTAGTTCCTCCAATCTAGAGATTGTTAGGCTCCTACTATTTCTTTCCCACTCTTCAGGGTCATTGGGAGGATTATATGCGTGAACTTAGGAATTATACTCTTAGCGTCTGAAACTCACTGGTGTCTAAAAGGGCTTTTGCCCTCCAGGAATTTACAATGTAATTATTGATGAAAGACACATACATCAGTTTGTACAGCACTAACTAGCCAGAAATAAGTATCATAAAAGCAATATTGGCTGAAATGGTCTAAAATATCATTGAAGGAAGGACATCTGATTGGGGATTTTATAAACAGGGTATTTTAGGGATACAAATGGTGTTAGGAAGAAAGCAATTTCAAACAAAGAATGGCTTTAGCAAAGAATGACTTCATGAACATGATGAACTGCTCTCTTGTTCAGGGAAGGGTCTAGAATGGTAGGAATATACATGTAGTCAGAGAGAATTGAGGGATGTTAGTTAAAAATATCTTGATTGGACATGAATACCTGCCTAATAATTCTGATTTGCTTTGCTATCCATTTTACTTTATGGATCATTAAGATTGTTTAGTATAAATGCTGATAGCTGGTATACCTCACTCTAAGGTTGTTTCTTCACATGAGAGCAACTAATAAAACATTTTCTATCAATAATTTATTTTGCTAGAGGGTGCCAGACAAATGGCTTCCTTGATTTTTTTTTAATCTTTAATGCTGACTGAATGTCTATTTTTTTTAAGTTAATTGGGTGGTTCAGGGCAAGTGTAAATGCAAGCTAAATTCTTATATTAGAAAGGGTATGTAAATTTACAGTAGAAACAAATATCAAAGTAATATAAAAATTTGGGTTCTTTTTGAGTCATTGACATTCCACATTTGAACAGTCTTTGTTGGATAAACCACTCTCCTTCATTTGGGAAGAAATTAATATTTTAGAATAGGGGTTGCAAACTTTTTCTAAAAAAGATCCATTTTGTAGGCTGAGAGTGATGGCTCACACCTGTAATCCTGGCACTTTTGGAGGCTGAGGTGGGAACATTGCTTAAGTCCAGGAGTTCAAGACCAGCCTGAAGAAGAGGGAGATCTGGTCTTTACCCAAAAAAAAGAAAAAAATAAATAAAAAGAAAAAAAGGAAAAAGAAAGAAAGAAAGAAAGAAAGAAAGAAAGAAAGAAAGAAAGAAAGAAAGAAAGAAAGAAAGAAAGAAAGAAAGAAAGAAAGAAAGATAAAAAGAAGAAAAGAAAGAAAATTAGCCAGGCATGGGTAGCACAGGTTTATTAAGTCCCAGCTACCTGGGAGGCTGAGGCAGGAAGATTACTGAATATCAGGAGTTTGAGGTTGCAGAGAGCTATGATGACCCCACTGCACTCTAGTCTGGGCTACAGAGGAGGACCTTGTCTCAAAAAAAATTATATTTTTTATAATTTAAAATATAAATTATAAAAAAAGATCAATTTTGTAAATACTCTGGGCTTCGCGGGAGGAATGAATGATCTCTGTCTCAACTCCCTGCTCTGCCTTTGTAGGGTAAGCGCAGCCCAGCCTTAGACGATGTACAAATGGATGAGCAAGGTTGCCTTCTGTTTAAGCCTTATTTACCAAGACAGGTAGTAGGTCAGACCTGCAAACACCTGGCCTGACTGTGGTGCTGATGATACTTGCAACTCAGGGCTAAATCCACAGTCAGCAAAAGTTATTTTCTTTTAGATCTTTCACTGTTACAGGGCAGAGAAAACAATCCAACTTCAATAAAAGATAGATGTAGTTTAATAATAAGTAGGTCTCACAGAAACAGAAGCCCAGGAAAGTGCTGTAGAGCTGGATCTCTTGAGAGATAAAGGTTGGAGTCAGCAATGAAGACAGTGCCAGCTGCCTCTCTCATTGAATCCCAGGGGCAATGCCATTTTTCTTTTGGAAAAACTGTCTGAGTTTAAATACTGATATGCTCATTTTACAATTAAGAACGCTGAGGCACAGGTAGCTGAAGGATTGTCCATTGGCCACCCAGCTTAGTGAATGTTAGAGCCAGGTTTTTAAACTAGCCAGCTCCCCATCCGGAGCCAATACTATTAAGCGTTTCCCTATACATCCCTTAGATTTAAGTCACCTCGATCTCTGAAATATGAGCTAGTTTGCAAAAACAAGCCAGGTATACCTAATCCTATTAACTAACACTATAGCTCAGTTAATATATGCCAGAACTTTATACAAATCATCTTCACAACTCTACTTTGCAGATGGAAAAAAGAGAGATCACGTCACCCAAAGTGACATAGACAGCAATTAGCAGAGCCAGTATTCTAGCTCAGTGTGTCCAACTCTAGAGACCATATACTTAATCTTTAGAGTAAGAGAAACAGTCTTAAGAAAGATAATAAAGGATACACAGAGACCAGGCTGCCAACTGGGGAAAGGAGGTATTAATTGTGGAATAGCAAGAGACTGTTTTGCAGTGTAAGGTGGTTCCTAAATTAACTAACCAGGCGACAGAGGCTAATTTTTTGACATAGGAAACAACTGAGAACCACCGAAGAGTTGCTGGTCAAAAAATACAAGACAACATTGTGTTTGGGGAGGTTCTGGAAGCTCTGGAAACCAGAAGACAGAGTGAAAGATGGGGATCAACAAGAAATCATGAGATTTTATTATTCTGTAAGAAATTGAGAAAGAGGAATTACTCCGAGATATATTTCAATAGAAAATATGATTTGAGATTGGTTATAGAGATAAAGAAAAAACTAAAGATTATTTCAAATGCTTAGCCTAGCATACTTGACAAATGATTTTATCACAGAAAAAACTGAATAATTTTAGTTAAAGAAGTTACTTTGACTTAAAAGGAATAAGTTTGGTTGCATTTGCCATATAGTAGTAGATTTAAGGAGATAGATTGTTTTGGCAATTACAAATCTAGAGATGGAATAAAGTCCAAAGAGGATGAGGAATGAGAAAGGCCATTGAGTTTGGAAATGAGAACACCATCAGTGACTTATGCCTGCTAGGGTAGGCAATTTCTACAGAGTGATGTTAACTGAAGGTCATTTTTGTGGGGAAAATAAGGCGATGGTTTGAAACCAACAGAAATATGGGAATATGGAAATTTAGACTCAAGAAATAATCCACATGACATAATCGGTAGAACTCTAGGGGTACTTGATTCTTCAAGAGAAAGTGCACAGCAAGGATTTTGGACAGTGGGCAGGGTGGCTTTCCCCTGGAAGTCAGAGGAGAAAAGAGCACAGGAGGTAGTCAGGAATGTAGGAACAGGAATAGCAACAGCACAGGGGAACTGAAGTCTAAGAAGGAGAGTTCAAAACACGTGTGTGTGGTTAACAGAATCAAATGCTAAAGTCTAGTAAGATGAGACTTACTAGACTTACTATACCACATTGTGGTATATCCATACAACAAAATATTACTCAGCAATAAGAAGGAATAGATTGACCAATTATGGGTTTATGAAACAATATGGATAAAATAATTCAGCATGAAAATTTGAGCTAAAAATAATAATGCTTGATGAAAAAATATATACTGTATACTTCAATTATTTATAAAATTCTATAATGCTGACTAATGTCTCTTGACTGACAGCAGATCAATGTTTGCCTGATAGGGTAGGATAGATTATAACAAGAGCATGCAAAAATTGGGGATGGTGGGTTATGCTATCTGTGTTGGTTTCATGGATGTGTGTATGTGTGTGTCAAATTCATTGACTTGCACACTTTAAATATATACAATTTATTGTATATCAATTATACCTCAATGGAACTATAATATAATAAAGAGTTTATATAGAGTAAAAATACTCAAGTTGGATTTCAAGGGGTTAATAAAATGGCAAATATAAATATAGTTAATAGGAACACTAGATCACATAGCACACATTTCAGAACATTGTCCATAATAAAAGGAAACAAATTGATCACTAGGGAAAATAAAAGTTTTCCCTTGTTTTTTTAAAAATGGTGAAGACCTAGTTCTTCCTTATTTTGTATTTACTTTTCCTCTTGTAGCATCAAGGTAAAATATATAAGTGCCATTTATTTTCTAGTAATATTTTTCCCCAGAGGCAGAATGATACATTGTAGGAAAGATGTGTTTTAATTATTTATTGAAAATGTAAACTGCTTCAAGCAATATAACACCATAAATAAAAGTGGCTAATTTTGAAAGCATGAGAGCATACACAAGTCTGATAATTTCAATTCTTTGTCAACTCCAAGTAGCAACATGGGAGCATTGCATACAATCTTTCCTCCTTGTCACAAATTTGCCCTGAAGGAAACTAATCTTGATGGAGAATTCTGCCTGTCTAGGGTGGGGAAAAATGCATATGAGTGCAATCTCAAGAAGAAATTTTAACTATGACTTTTGTGAAATGTTTGCAAAGTAACTAAAGATATAGCTTTCTCCAAATTGCTACAGTGTAGTTTTTCATAATGTCATCTCTCTTTTTAAATCTATGGATCTATTTTCAAGTTATTCTAATACCTATCATTTTCATTTTCATACTCCCCCCCCCACACACACACAATAAGGCACTACTGTTTGTTGATTATCATTTCTCTTGTATAAAGTAAGATTTAATTTTACTGATCATTGCTTGTAATGTGCATAAGGGCAGAATCAGGTTTCCCTGTCCAGTCTCCAATTTCCCTTCAGGTTAATAGGTTTTCCTTTATCAGTCATTGAGTATTGCACATAAGGACAAAGAGATAAATGTTTATTGAGGCATATTTAGAAAAAAAAAGGATAAATCATTTAAAATTCTTCCTGCCTTATTCTTTAGTTCATTTCTTAAAAATATTAGCCAACATATGAAGACTAAGCTTTAACTAATAGAATTGTCCTTTATAATAAGGGGTTCTCAAGAGATGTGTCTTATATGCACATTTTTTTCATATTTTTGAAGATAATTCCATTAATATTGCTGCTGTGTTCTAATAGTCATAGTCTGATATATGTTCACTTAGCAAGATTTGGGGCTGAGGGTGCCATTTGTTTTTTATGCTATGCATGCTGGACCTTAGTAATTGGTGATTAGACATAGTAGACGATCTCATGTAGAGTTAGATGCTCATTTAGGGTTTAGATGCAAGTAGATTTCACCTCTACTACCATACAAAAATTGGGTTTACCTCATTGCATTAGTGTAAGAATGAAATGAAGTGGTGCATTTAAACCTCTTGACAAATTCCACAACAGAAACCACTCAGTAGATACCCTTTTGCACATGAAAGGGAGAAATAAGGATATATATTTATATTTTCCCATTTTTGCCTAAAAGAGGTCTAGAAATTAAATACTAGATACTGGTGAGAGTTTTTGATTTTTTTGTTTTGTTTTGTTTTCCTACAGGATGGAAACCGAGCAGATGGGGAAGACTGTTCTATATACTTTTGCTATTTTTCTGCATTTGGATTCATATGCCTATATTATAATATCTATTTAAAAAGTTAAATATGAAAGCAGTCTGATCTTTTTGTTGTCACTTGGGTGTCCTTTCTAATGATCATTGCTTTCAGTTCTAGTGTCTCTGCAAGTGCTTGTGTCTCTCATGATTTCTTTGGAGAACATATGCTTGTGCGTGGAGTCGAGGCTACTCAGACTCTGAGCTCAAATAGAAGAGGCAGGAAGCAGCACCTTGTTTGTGTAACAGATCATGAGCAGATGGGCCTCACAAATATTTTTCAGTAAAGGCTAACAAGTATAAAAAGTGAAATCATGTCACTTCTGAACTAGATTCAGGCACTACCAATTTTAAGTAACCGTTCAAAAGAAGAAATCAGTTCAATATTCTTCCAAAGGAAAATCTTATTTTATTGACCATGTACATTTGCTGTTTTCTGGAGCTAACCAGTTGTTACGACTGTGTGCAAGTGTTAATAAGTCTTTTCTCTTACTTTATCACATAATAATCTCACTTCTAAGTCAAAGCAACTTCTTTAACTAACTTGAAGTTGAAGTTGAAATTGAGGCTGAAATGGGTCCTAGGTAATTAATAATTATGAAATATAATAATTAATCTAACAGGATTATTAGAAGACCATTAGAGACTGATTTACCAATAATAGTAATTACTCTTAATTACAGCTAACAGTTGTTAGAGTCTATAGTGCAAAGCACTTTAAATATATTACTTTGATTTTTCTAGCAACCTTATGTTGTACATGGTACTAGTCCTGATGGATTGGTAAAATAACAGTTAACCACTTAGAAAACTTACCCAAAACCATGTGGCCAATAAATGGTCTGAGACCCAGGCGTCTTTAATGCCAAAGCCTATGTTCTCTTCTATTACAGTGTTGTGTGTAAGCAGTTCTCAATTATGTATTTAAAAATATTCTAATTTAGGAACTATTTCTAGAGTAATTAATAACTGTTGTTTCATTTCATAGGGAGCAAGGATTGCAAAGATTACAGATACATGGCTCATAATTTATATCATACGCTTAAAACATGAATCATCCAATTAAAACTGACTGTCGAATCTTTTGCTTTTCTGTAGTATTGCTATCCAGAGATAGTAGGGACAGACATAATAAAATCAAATATATTATCAGTGATCTGAATTAATCGTTTCACATTTATTTTTTTCCTCAATATCATACAAAACAGATTTTAAATCCTCTCATAATGAGGTCAAAGTCAAACAGCAATAATAACAGTAATAAAAATGGCTTTTTTATTTTCTGGCTAAATTACATTTTACCTATATTCACGGTTGTTTACCATTAAAATGTTATTTTTAATAGAATATATATGCATAGTTGAAAGTTATATATGCATATCACCAAAAGAAATCAGTGCTTTTGTTTTTAAAAATGTAAAGCTAAAAAGTCATTTTGTTACAGAGTGGGAAAAATTTCCATATAAGCTGGCTATTTTACTTTTCATTTATTGCTGCAGTATCATGTAAAAAGAACTGAAGATTCTCTGTATTATAATTTTAATATATGGATTATAGTATCTAAACATGATTATTCAGAAAAATTCCACTTAAAATACCTCTCTGTATCGTTTTATTACTTGCAGCTATGTAATGCTAATCCTAATAGAACCTGTGTTATTCCATGATATCATGTAAGCTTTACTGCATTGTTTATGATTGCTTGAGTAAAATGCTCACTAAAAGAGAAAAGTATTATGATCATCCTTTTCCTATCATTGGCATGTGAATATATTTACATGTGTGTCTGTGAACTGCTTAATTAGATTTGTGAGGCTCTTAAGAAAGTGTCATCGACAGAAATAACAATGCCAAACTTGTAAATTATATTTTTTATATGTGCTAAAGTCGAAATATCTGTTTTGCTAAAGACATAGCCCTATTACAAAATAACAACACATATCCTGAAAACAGAATGTGTGTGATCTATAGGAGCAGCAGGCTTGCCTAGAATTGGGGTGTCTGCAGTATCTCTCCCCTGTTTACTTGTTCCAGATGCTTATTGACTTTTCACGTTGCTGCTGGCGTAACCTGAATACAAGCTGAAACTCATAATCGTTATGTTTCTGAAGTCACTAAAGTAATGTTTTTCTCTTGCTCTAAATATTTGAAGAAATATTTGAACAGATCAGTATCTTTTCATCCATTTTTTAAAGCACACATCCAACTCTGTAAATTGTTTTGAGCTTCTCTTTTAATAGGATGGAGATGAGTGAGGCTTATTTTCCCATTTCTGACATGCTTGAGCAAGAAAACAAAGCTCTCCACCATCCCCCGAATGGAAAAACCGCACTCTGGTAGATGGATTTTGAAAAATAAAATCACAAATCAAAACCTTCTAACAGCACATCTGTTCTTATTTACAGGAATTATACGATATAAGCTGCAGCTCAGAATCAGAGGTAAGCATTACATTTAATCTGTCATGCCTGCAGGTTTTTATGGAGTTCAAACATTTTAAAAGGTTTGGCTTGATAAAACTCCCTCATTATGTTTCTTGAGGTAGCCCTGTCATCTTCGACCAGTGTCTCACTAACAACATTTCCAGTTCAGTAGGAGCAGACATTGCTCATTGCGTTTTATTTGATCTCAGGCTATTTAATACTAGAAGATGTTGTGTGCACCATTCCTTTAGGATTTCAAACCATTAGGTTAAAGGTACATCCAATTATGTTATATCTTTAAGCAACTTGAAAGTACAGTTATATATAGAAATTTACTACTGAACTATACTGAAATGAAGTTACAGTTGTGAAATACACTGACAAAAGATAGGAAAATCCAAAGTTAAGAATGACATTTTGTCCTTCCCTTGTGCTGCTGTGAAAATGAAGGAAGTTGAGTTGAGCACAAGATAAGCTCAAGGACGCACAGGAGATTTTACTTTTTTTAAGTTATCTTACAAATGCATCATATGCAAGGTAATAATAATACCTATATTATACACCAGCTATATATATATATATATATGTATATATATCACCAGCTGTATAATAGCTGGGAGTTTAAAACAGGATTTCACTTGTACCTTAAAACAGACCTATGGGACCCATAGAATAGGTGATCTTAGTCTGTTTTTCCCCAAAGAAGACATGGAAAATCTACTAGTAATTGTTTTCTTCATAATTCTAAGACCAGTAAGAAATATAGCTGCATGTTGGACCCCATTCTTCACACATCAAGGTTGGTGATCTCTGCACCACACAGTCTTCTTACTGCTACCAATAAGTATATGAGTGTGCATGTATCAACGCACTCATGCACACAGCGAACGGCAAGAGGAAGAACAAAACGCTCAGAGACCAAGCGATGTGTATTTACTGAATGAATTAGGATGCTCTCTATTCCATGCAATTCAACTCAAACTGCTTGAAACATTAAAGAAGATTTACTGGCTGATGAAAACATAAAGTCCAGAGCCATTGCTCTTGTGAGTCCCCTAGATTTGTCCTCAAGTCTGCCAGATTTCCTGGTAGGCATGATTCGTGTTTGCAATAGGGCAATAGCAGTTTCAGGAAATCTGCGACCCAGACATCCCAGCATAAATCCTGAGTTTCCAATAGGCTGAAATAGTCACGAGACCACCCTGATAGCCAAGTGTGAGACACATAGACCTTGATTAGCTGTGGCGATCATCCTGGCAAGAGTGAATAGAATATTCTTTTGGGAATTGGCCAGTTATGCATCCTCCTTACCAGGGGATTATCAATCCCACCTAACTGCAAGAGTGTTCTACAGTGGGACAGGGTAAGTCTATGGACACAACCACAATAGGTCCTATAACTCTGAGTTTTGATTTCTAACTACTCTGCAGGTATGTAGAATTCTAACTATTTGACTTCAAGTACAGAGGGATAAATTAATATACTCCTATGTATGTGTAAATTCACTCTTCTGTTATATTAATAGATAAAGAAAACCATTAATTTGCTTTTCTTCTTTCATTCAGTTTGTTTTTTTAATTTCAGGATATTATAGGGGTACAAACTTTCATTCAGTTTTATCCCTACTTTTCACTTTGTGTTATCTTTCCCCTAACAAAACAAAATTTTTAATGCATTTAATAGATACATTTTTGTTGATGTACACTTCATAAAATTTGTTTTGTTGTTTTATGTGCATAATTTTGGTTGCACAAATGGTATTGTAGTACGTTAACAATACATCTTCGCGATATGCCTGTATTGGTACAGGTACATCCAGTTCATTGCTTCTTATTGTTGTGCAGTGCTCCAAGATGAGCATATATGGCATTTTACTCAGTCACTTTCTCAATAATAGATAACAATTTTGCTCTTTCCACCACCACAAATACCATTGCAATACATTTCTGCTAACATTTTCCTTTCTGAATTTTTACAGGCATCTCTTATTGTAATAGATTATGCTAATTGATTTTTTGACATTGATTAGCCTGTTGTAGACTACTACTTGGATATTTTCTCCCTTCCACTTCTGTACAAGCCACCCAGGTAGAGCCTATATTTCAAGTGAGGTTTGCTTGCAGCTAGCTGAGGGTATGTGACTAAATGTGGGACATGGAATGATGACAAAACTGTTGCAAAGGACTTGCGGGTTATGTCCCACTTAACACACAACACTTGGCCATTGACGTGCCCTGGAAGTTGACTATTTTTCCTCTTCTGTTGACTGGAAATGACAGTCACTGGAGTGACTTTAGAAGCCATGGATTAAGCATGGAAGAACTGTCACACCACCCTGAACCAATCAGAATCTCCTATGAGATAAAAATAAACTTCTGTCCATTTAAGTTACTGACGTTTGGGATATCTTTGTTACCACAGTTAAACTTTTTCCCAAGCTAATGACATCCTTGAAGTTTGGTGATAAGTCCTAATTTATCAGAACGTACTATAACTTCCGTAGATGTACTGTTAGATGAGTTTGACTAATACTTTATTGCAGATTTTTTCATTTCTGTAAATAAATCAAATGTTGCTAAAATTTTATTGTTTTGTATAATTGGTATATTCAATAATATTTTACATAATCTTATATAGATCATGATATTGGATAAAATTTATATTATATTTTAAAATAATCTTGGTAGCTTTTACTCTTTTAATTTCATGGGAAAAAAAACATGTAAAATGCAGTGTTTTGAGTTGAATTTTGCCCCCACTCATAAAATGTAGGTAATCATAACTCCTAGTTTCTGTAAATGTGACCTTCGTTGGAAATAAGGTCTTTGCAGATGTGATCAAGTTAAGATGAGGTCATTAGGGTGGGCCCTAGTCTAGTAGGACTGGTGTCACTTTAAAAAGATGAGATTAGACACAAAAAAAACCACCAAAAAACAACAGAGGAGAGTGTCGTGTGAAGAGGCAGACACACAAAGGAAGATAGCCATGTGATGACAGAAATGAAGAAATGGAAGCTATGTAATTACAAGCCAAGGAATATCAAATATTGCAGCAACACCCAGAAGCTACGAAGGAATATGGCCTTGCCAACACCTTGATTTTGGATCTCTAGCCTCTGGAACTGCAAGGGAATAAACTTCTTCTATTTTAAGCCATCCAAGAGGTGTTTATTATGTAAGCCCTAGGAAACTAATATAAATTTTGGCACTGGGAAGTGGGATATTACTGTAACAAGTATCTAAAAATGTGAAAGTGGTCTTGGAATTGGGTGACTGCTAGAGGCTAAAAGGGTTTTTGAGGCATATGCTAGAGAAAGCTTAGATTGACTTAAAGAGACTATTGATAGAAAGAAAGACATTAAAGGTGCTTCTTGTAAGGGTTGCAGATGGAAACACAAAACATATTTTGGACACTGGAAGCAAAGCAATCCTTGTTATTAATATAAACTGGTAGAGAGCTTGATGACTTAGGAGATCTTAAGCCTATTCATATTTCAAACAATAAGAGAGTGTACTCTGGAAAGAAAGCAACGTGAGTGTACCTGGATAAATTTTATTAATACTAGAGAGATGAGGTGTGGGACTCATGGAACCAATCCACAATCTCAGTAGAAACACTGCCAGTTGGACTGTACATGAGAAAGATGGACAAAAGGAAGAAGGACCATTGGACTTCTGGGATTCTACAGGCAGAAAATGGGCAGCTAGAGCAACATGCTTGTGAACATGTGTTACTTTTCAAGAAAAGAGAAGAAAGACTCCAAGAGTGGCTCAGAGGTCAAAGGGATTTTCAAGCACTGGGAGGGTGAGATGGTCACCACTGTGGACAAAGAGGACAGGGCCTCTGCTGCTGAATGCTGAAAATGCAAGGGTGTGCCCCAGTGGAAATATGATCTTTTAATGGAGAATTATTTCCAGTCCTTGAAATCTAATGGAATTTTTCCTGATGGGTTTTAGACTTGCTTGGAACATGCGACCTTTCCTTTCTCTTGTAATTTCTCCCTTTTGAAATGTGAATGGCTACCCTATGCCAATCCCACCATTGCGTTTTGGAAGAAGATAACCTTTTTTCTCTCTTCCTCAGATAGAGAAGAATTTTTCCCCTGGTTGGACCATGCCCGGCATCTCACCCATATCTGATTCAGATGGTTTAGAAGATAAAATTTGAAATTTTTTGAGTTAATTATACTTAGAAGAGATTTTGGACTGAGAGGTGATATTAGAATGGACTAAGACTTTGGGGGAATGATTGGATAGGATGGATGTATTTTACTTATGTGTGGGGAAAATGTGGATTTGGGGAGGGAGGTAGAGGGCAGATTGTTATAAGTTGAAATATATCCCTACAAAGATATATGTTGAAATCATAGCCCCTATAATCTGTGAATGTGACCTTATTTGTAAATAAATAAAGTCATTGCAAATGTAGTCAAGTTGAAGACATTATGATGAGTCCTAACAGATTATTACTAACATCCTTTTAAGAAGAGGAGAACCCACATGCATATGGAGGAGAAATCTGTGTAAAGACATAGACACACAGAAGGAGGATGGCCATGTGACAAAAGAGGAAGAGATTGGAATTAAGCAGCTGCAAACCAAGGAATAACAAGAATTTCCAGAAACCACCAGAATCTAGGAGAGAGAACATGGCCTTGCCAAAAATCTTGATTTTTGGACTTTTGGATCTAGAACTTTGAAAGCATAAATTTCTGTTGTTTTGAGCCACTCAGTAGGTGGTAATTTATTTTGGTGGCCCTAGGAAAGTAATATAGCATGAAAAATTTTCTTGGATGGTATGATAATTCTCATTTGTATTATTATTTATTATTATTTGTACTGGTGGGGGAGGGCTTCTGGGATGGAAAATATGTCTTTGGCTGTGATTTCAATTTACTTCATGCTAATGAGTCTATTAAAATTGTCTATTTCTTGAATATTTTAATGAATTTGTCATGTCATCTCTTTTTGTTATATGTTCATTAGCATAATATTATTAGTGTAATAATGGCCTCTTCTTGTTCAATAATGCTTCCTTTAGTTCTCTCTTTCTCTCTCCTCTCACATTTTCTTATAAAGAGCAAGTAGAAACCAGGAAACACTTTCAGTACTTTGGCTGAAAAAAATCTTTTAGTGAGATCACCCAGGCCTTTAGGCACATTTTCTACTTTACACAGGACTTCAGGCAACCATGTTGCCAAACTGTAGTTTTCAATAATATTGTTTTTGTTCTCCTTTAAGTATTTTGTTCAAGGCACTTTAAGCTTTCGCTAGCATTCTCTTCAACATTCCTTACAGCTTTTCCGGTTTCTGTCCACGCCTCGGTTTCGAAGTCATTCTCCTATTTTTAAAGTTTTATTATTTCAGCATCCCAATTCTGCTTCCAAAAATCTGAATTTAGTTATCTATTGCTGCATAAAAAATTCATCCAAAACTTACGTCAAAACAGCATACGTTCTTTCACACATTTGCTAGAGCCAGACACCTCGCTTTCTTGCCATATGGCCCTCTCTGTAGACTGCTTGAGCATCCTCACAACATGGCCACTGGCTTCCCTCCAGAAGAGCAGTCCAAGAGAGTGAGTGATCAAACTAATCCTCAAAGATTCATACCATCGCCTCTGCTGTGTTCTATGATTACTCAGACCAATTCCGGTACAGTGTGGGAGAAGACGACACAAAGGACTGAATACCAGGAGGTAGGGGTCACAGTGGGGCATCTTTGAGGTTAGCCAGCACAATTATGAAGCCATAATCTCCATCATCCAACATGGGGCATGAGCTTTGTCAAGAGTATCAATATAAAGTCTTCTTAATCTTCATCTACTAATGGGCAATTGAAATTGACATGTTGGGATTTTTTATATCATAGGGATTTTTATGATTTTACTACGTAGGTCTTAGTTACTTGTAATAAAAATTAACAAAGAAATGATTTTAAAAAGTGTTGGCAATAAGGGTCACCTATAATATATTCCCACTCTCTCGATCCTTGAGAGTAATGAAGCTTATTTTTGTAAATGGTATCTTCTTAGTCTTGGTATCAAATGAAGCATAAATTTGAGATTGAGGTGCTCATTTGGACTAATCATGCAGTGAGGTTATTTCAATTAGAGGCACCCAGCTACTAGTCATTTGACTATATTATTGGAACAGTTCCTTTAGACTACTGACCAAGTCTTGCTGGGCTCAGCAGGCAATATCTAATGTGATTACCTCCTACTGTGTTACGGCAGTTAGGAAGTCTATAAAACAATTTTAACAGGGCTTAGAAATACCAGTTCTATAAAATGGACTGAGATAAAGTTAATTATTTAATGAATTTCATTAAGAGACAAGTGTTTACTTTCCTCTCTGCAAACAATCCTCTCGTTAATCTGAGAAGTATCACCTGAGAATGCTATTGAAGTCAATAACATCCAATAAAATAATGACATTATGGACAGGAACTCGACCAATTCTACTCCAAATTATATTCCCCTATTAGAGCTGTTGCAAACCATGCTTGGATTTGGCGATCTTGGCAGAAGATTTAAAAAGAAAAGAAACATTCACAGCTGTGTAATTAGTGGAGAATCACACCAGCAATTAGTTGTAGAGTAGGTGTTACTTCTGTGTTAGCATCTATTTTCAGTTATTTATGCTTTGTTGCTTCTTTTTCTTCATTTTTTCTTCTCCGTGAGAGTTTGCAGACAGATTCTAGGAGTCTTAGCTTATTTTTAATAGAATCCCAGAAAGCTGAAAATAGGAGGAAGTTTAACCGAAGACTTTCGATTCACATTTAGACGTGTTTCCCCTTAGAAGCAACTGCTCTTTACCTCTGGAATTTGATTTTCAATCTACACTAAAAGAGTTTTGGATAGAACTCACTGTGTTCTCAGAGAGCCTCTTCTACAAAAAGTCAACTTGTTCAGTTAGAAAGTTCTTTGTCATATCAAGCCTGTTTATCCACTTGACGTTTCCACATGTCACAAACTCTTGGCAGTATCTGGCACAAATCTCGCTCCTCTGCAACAAATAAAATGGCCTTTAAATATTTATGATAGATCCTTTTGCAATTTTGTTGGTGAGTGGAATCTCTTCGTAAAGCTGAATGATGTCATTATAGTTTGCCTTGCCTGGCGTTAAGTTACCATTGACTTTTCTGGAATGGGCTCCTGTTGTTTCTTCGGTGTACTCTTGCAACACCAAGAAGGGGCTTGAGTGCCGTGTGTCAATCTACACACAGATCAGGACAGATTTGCTCTTCCTGCTCACTGATGTGGAAGGGGTATCCTCAGCCAAAAGTGTTCCATAGTCTCACCCAGTTTTAGACTTCGTGCCTCACTGTGGCTACATGGGGAGAGAGGAATGAAACCGTCTTGAGAGGCTGCATGCTGTTGTAAAACTGGTAAGGGCAGATGTTGCATTCAAGACTCATCAAATTAAAAAGCAAGAGAAAGGTCAAGTCAGATGTGGAGAATGCAGCTTCTCAAGGAGCTGACACTTAAATAACGATGTCAAACTGAGAGGCAGGAAATGAGGAGTAAGCCCCTCAGAGTCAGAAATGTAGCGTAATATGTACACACTTGTTGTGTGCCTTGAAACATTGATTGGATGCTCTGGTTAGGAGTGTTCAAGTAGTACCTCTCTGGCATGCTGGGGACCATCTCTTAAATACAAAATGAGAACCTAGGAAGTGGGGTAGCAATACATGTTTAATACATTCACAGTTCAATCAACAGGAGTTTACTGATGCTTTGTATTAAGGCAAGCAGTGTTTTGAGTACAAGGTGCACAGTTTTAGGCAGCAAGATGCTCACAAGCTTACAATGCTATCAGAGCTGTAGTAACAGTACAATGATCATCAATAAGGCACACTATGCTGATTTTCAAGTTCTAAAAGAGTTTGCATCTCAATTATTGATTTTAAAATACATTTTTCAGTAAAGATTTAAAAAGTTTCATGGTCTTATTGCTTCAAAAATACAAATGAGTCATTGTATATGCCAGATTTTCTAGGGCTGGAAACCAATTAATAGATCCTATTTTATATTTTACTTGCTCTGGTTGGTCCTCTTCCAGTTTCTTTGCTCTATCTGAAATATTAAATGTCAATGGAAGGAAAAATGGGTGAGAATGTCATAGAAATTTGGAGCTTTTTATATAATTCAACTCAGAATACTCAGGCTAATGCTATCAGTGAGTTTTATAAACACAAAGTGCTGTGTGTTAAATTTCTCAGGGCCTACATTAGTAAGGTGTAGCCCTTAGGTTCATGTAGTAGAACTGAAAGCAAGTCACTGGAAGGATATGCCTTTTATAAGCATCAAGTATTAACCATCAATGAAAAATGATCATATATTTTTAAAGAAAAAAATAGCATGAATATGAGGAAAGATTTTTTTAATTAACAGGGCTCTTAATTATTGCAAGTGATTCCTAAATTATAATCTGAAATAACTTCTATAAAATCACATAGAACCAGAGTTTCACATCCAGAAAAATGGAGTAGTTACATTTTCCCTATTTCTTTCTGCTAAGTACAGCTAAAAGCCCTGGAACTTTCTATACAAAACAAACATAAGAAAACTGAAAGGTGGAGAGAAGAAGCCAGACTGGCTAAAAACCTTGGGACTCAAGGAACAGCATGATAGTTCTTTGGGTGTTTTCTTTTTAACTACTATATCACAAACTTAAAGAAGCGAGAAACCCGGAAATGCCCATAGGAATAGACAAAAAAATAGGCTGAAAATTCTACTCTCTCTAGCCAAAAGATGAGGAAAAGGACAACATAGCAAGACAGAAATCTGCTAGACAACAATTGCTTTACTCCCACTAACCACCACTAAAAAGGCTATCTATAGACCTACTCCTACCAGCAAAAGCCAGCGGGGATCCTAGATTTCCTTATTTACAAGGCTATAATGAGGTGCTTCAATACTCCACCAGGGTGGTGTCAGAAAAGCAGAGGAGAAAGCTAAATTTCTCATCCCTATCAGGCAGTAGGATGCTCTCAACCACTCCAGTGTCAGTGGGGACGACAGACGGAGACTGGACTTTTATGCAAATCTGCTGTGATGAGATACTCCTCCCCACCCTGTCCCCCACCAGGGAGTTTCAGAGCAGACTTAGTGGAAAGCCAAGACTTTTGCTACCACCTGGCAGTAACAAAGTCACCCCTATTTTGGTGTTAGCGAGGCCACTCGGGGAACAGTACCAAGGCACTCTGAGCTCTCCCAGTCAGCATGGTAGCAATAAGCAACACATAAGCCTGAACTCTCCTCCCCACCCAGCAGTAACAAGATTCCCCCAACAGGGGGCGATGTGGAGTTCAACTCCCAGTTGGAAGGCGTAAGGTGTTGTTCCTTCTTTCTCCATTGGAGTGGTGGCAGGGGACGCCTGCTAATATAAGATTTAAATAAGATCCAGTGTCTCATACCATAACGTGACAAATGTCCAAGTTTCGATGGAAAATCATGTGTCACGCCAAGAATCAGAACTCCAACAACCATCACAAAGAGGTAAGGTTGTCATAAAAATGCCTTAATAAGCAATTATGATTATGTATAAAATAAGAATTTAAAATTCCAGTAAAGAAATAAAGATTTTCTGCAAGTAAATAGAAATTATAAAGAAGAAACAAATACACATTTTAGAACTAAGAAATGCTGTAACTGAAACACACAAAAACCTGAAAATCAACCCTTGTGGATGGGCTCAATAGCAGAATGAAGAGGATGGGGGGATAAATCAGAGAACTTAAAGACAGGCCAACAGAAATGACCCATCTGAATAATAGAGAAAGAACAGACTGCAAAAACAAAACAAAAACAAAAGAATAACAAACATAAATCCTCAGGAACCTTTGGGACTGTAATAAGAGGTCTAAAATTTATGTCATCAGAGTTCTAGAAAGAGGAGAGATTGAGGTTATAATGTATTTAAAGTAATAATGGCTGAAAATTTCCTAATTTGACAAAAAGACATATGCCTTCAGATTTAAGAAGCCAAGAAAACTGCAAATAGTATAAAACCATAGAAATCCAGACCAAGATACATCACAGTTAAATTTCTGAAAACTAAGACATAAAAAAAAAAGGAAAATATTGAAAGAAATGAGAGATATAACACTTTTTTACACAGGAAAAACAATTTGAATGACATAGGATTTCTCATCCAAATTCATGGAGACTAAAAGGAAGTGAAACAATATTTTTTAAATGCTAAAAGAAAAGAACTATCAACCCAGAATCCTATACCCAGAATGTCCTTCCTAGATTGAAGGATGAATCAAGATATTCTCTGATGAAGGAAAACTAATTTGTCACCAGCAGATTTATACTAAAAGTAACACTTAACAAAGTTCTCAAAACAGAATGGAAATGATGAAATAAAGAATCTTGGGACATTAGGACAAAAGAAAGAATAAAACAGAGTAAAAAATCTGGGTCAATACACTAAAATTGCCTTCTCTTCTTGATTTTCCTAAATTATATTTGATGTTTGGTGTGCCATAAATGAGAGTTATGTTTGATGTTCGAAGCAAAGCTTTTAACACTGCCAGATGTGGTTCTTCAAAATCAAATCGAATCAAAACAAAACAAAACAAAAAGACACAACCAACAAAATAGGAGAATCTAAGCATGACACTCTGCAGCTGGATGTAATAGTGATGTTCTGTTGAACCAGATATTAAAAGTGTGGCCATCCGTGGTGATGTTCATGGACAAGAAAATGAAACATCCTTCGAAAAGATTCATGTTTTATATTTAAGGGTGCCAGTGTCTTTGGCATGAGAGAGTATAGAAAAGCAGAAATGGCATGCATTGCTGTATGTCTCCTTTCTTAAGGGAGTAAATTAGTACAAGAACCAACAATAAATAACATGACAAATATAAATGAAATGTTTAATTGTGAACTTTATACTCAAGTGTTGTATGGGGATAAATTAAAACACGAAGGTAATAGGATTTGGGCTAGACCTTGAAGGATGGAGAAGACTTAGATAAAGTTAAATGCAATGCACAGGTGAGAATGCACATGAAAGCAACCTGGCTGAGAGCCTGAGAATTGGACTGTTGTGTTAGTTTCCTAGGGCTGCCCTAGGAATTACCATAAACTGGATGACTTGAAACAGCAGAAATGTATTTTCTCATAGTTCTGGGGGCTAGAAGACTGAAATCAAGGTGTGAGCAGAACCACGCTCCCTCTGAAGTCTCTAGGGGAATCATGGTCCCTTCTTGACTCTTGGCAGCTTCCTGATGTTTATTGGCATGTAGCAGCATAAACTCCAACATCAGCCTGTATCTTCATAAGGCACTCTCCCCTCTGTGAGTCTTGGTGTCCAAATGTCCTCTTCCTATAAGGACACAAGTTATTGGATTGGGGCTCTCCCTAAACCAGTATGACCTCGTCTTAACTTGATTTCATCTGCAAAAGACTCTATTTTGAAATAAGTTCACACTCACAGGCACTGGTATGAAGAAGTTCAACATATCTTTCAAATGACAATTATATTCCTCAACATGAAGAAGTGAAAATCAATACTTCAGGTGGGTTTGAATTTTGCAGAGCCTTAGATACTACACAACATCTGGATTTGATACAGAAAGAAGCAAGAAACTAATCCAACACCAGTCCAATATTTTGTAAAAATCTGAAACCTTCCTTGTCTCAAATGTGGATATGTATGAATAGATGAGGATTTCTGGTTAAATTTATTCATAATTTGTGACCAAATGTTGATTATAAGCTAATATATCAAACCAGGAGCCAGAATTCCTCATTTTTAGTTCTGACTCTGCTTCTACTTTGTCTCATGACTTTAAAATAAGACTTAACACCCATATGGAATTATTTATGCCATTTACAACACAGAGAAATGTGTTGGCTTCACAATAATGACAATATTTATTCCATACTCTCTATATGTCAAGCGCTATGCTGAACTCCGTACATGAATTATCACATTTATAATTTAAAATATCTCTATGAATTAAAAATTATATAATCCCATTTTTCAGATTAGACCCAAAGAGAGTTTTAAAAATGTTTTGCCCCAGGTAAAGGGTGTTGTTAAGACTTCAACCTATATTTGTCTGAGTCAGGAGCTAAGCTTATAGTCACCATTCAATCAAGAGGCCAAAAATCCATTAGTTAGTCCATTGATCATATATGACCCAAAGGTATATTTGCTTTGATCTACACTTTTTTTTTAAATGAACGAACATTTAAAACATCAATTTTACATAAAAATAATTTTTATAATTGCTTAAAAAAAGCCAGTAGATCTTATACTCTCTGCCCAAATTTAGCTGGACCTTAAGAGCATTTGCCCCTTAAGATGATCATGCATTCTCTATTTAAATGCAATCTCCAACATTCCCCATTACCTCCCAACACAAAGTATAAGTGTCTATTACTATTTGTCAGAGAGCTTGCACTGTTTCTTTTATTTGTAGTGGAGCAATATTTCTTTTACCCATTCCTAAATCAAAATTAGGAAAATTAACAGCGGACTGAGACAGCTATGTTATTTTTCTTATGCCTGTCCTACTTTCCTCTTTTACATGATTTTTCTGGCTCCTATTGGCATGTAAGTTTATAACTCCTGTAATTCTGCCTCTAGATCAGTGGCTCTGATCTTGGTTGTACAAATAAATCACCTGGAGAGATTTGAAAAATTCTGATGTTCAGGCTGCATTCCCGACCAATTAAATCAGAATCTCTGTGGGTAGAATCCAAGTATTAATATTTCCAGCTTCCCAGGGGATTCCAGTGTACAGCCAAAGTTGAGAACCATTGCTCTAGACATTCTCTGAGATCTCTTCCTTTTTCTAAATTCTGAACTCTTATAATTTAGAAGTCAATTGTTCTAAAGATTAGAAGGGTTCAATAGCTTTTGTGTGAACTCTGTATTGGGGACCTGGGATTGATGCAGAGACATTGATTGTGGAACTCTGCTTGCTGAGCTAAACAAATCATACCAACTTTCTATAACTGAAGTCTGTTCTAGTAGACAATGTCCACACCCAGAAGAAAGGTGTCCTAAACTAATCTCAGTTCTGGGGCCAATATTCTATGTGACTTAAGAAAGTCATTTTCCGGCCGGGCGCGGTGGCTCAAGCCTGTAATCCTAGCTCTCTGGGAGGCCGAGGTGGGCGGATCATTTGAGCTCAGGAGTTCGAGACCAGCCTGAGCAAGAGTGAGACCCCATCTCTACTATAAATAGAAAGAAATTAATTGGCCAACTAATATATATAGAAAAAAATTAGCCGGGCATGGTGGCACATGCCTGTAGTCCCAGCTACTTGGGAGGCTGAGGCAGCAGGATTGCTTGAGCCCAGGAGTTTGAGGTTGCTGTGAGCTAGGCTGACGCCACGGCACTCACTCTAGCCTGGGCAATAAAGTAAGACTCTGTCTCAA
>VSMD01106791.1:0-27714 GCA_008750895.1 Mirza zaza
TGGGACTACAGGCATGTGCCACCATGCCCGGCGAATTTTTTTTTTCTATATATACACTAGTTGGCCAATTAATTTCCTTCTATTTATAGTAGAGATGGGGTCTCGCTCTTGCTCAGGCTGGTCTCGAACTCCTGAGCTCAAACGATCCACCCACCTCAGCCTCCCAGAGAGCTAGGATTACAGGCTTGAGCCACCGCGCCCGGCCTGCTTTTATATCATAAGGAAATATATTAGCTTTGTTACAAGAGTTGGGGTTGATACATAATAAACTTTTTGAAAAGTCAACCTTTTCCTGAATTAGAAACTAAACAATTTCTAGGCATTAATTACTACGTTAATGACTGTTTCCATATACCAGTTGAAAACCAATGATTGGCTATGAGAAAATCACCTGTGGAAAATTCAAAACTATAAAAGATCAGGGCCTTACCCTCCAAAAAATAGATATGAACAGTCAGTAGGACTGGTTACAACCTTGACTATATTTTAAAGTTCCTTGGTGATTCCTTCTCAGGCAGAGTCAAGAACCATTATCTTGTAAAATACACCAAGGTTGCAGAAGTATAATGAAATGTTCACATAGTGACCCAGCAATTCCATTCCCAAATGTTTACCCAAAAGAAACTTACATGTGTGCATAAGAGACATGTAGAGGAGTGTTCCTAATGTATTATTTGTAATAGTAAAAATCTAGAAACAACCCAAATGTCCATTGATTATACAGTGGATAAATTTTAGCGTATTCAGGCTGGGTGTGGTGGCTCACACCTGTAATCCTAGCACTCTGGAAGGCCAAGGCGGGAGATGGGCAGATCGTTTGAGTTCAGGAGTTCGAGACCAGCCTGAGCAAAAATGAGACCGTCTCTACGGAAAATACAAAGAAATTAGCTGGACAACTAAAAATATGTAGAAAAAATTAGCCAGGTATCATGGCGTGTGCCTGCAGTTCCATCTACTCCGGAGGCTGAGGCAGAAGGATTGCTTGAGTCCAGGAGTTTGAGGTTGCTGTGAACTGAGCTGACGCACTCTAGCCTGGGCAACAGAGTGAGACTCCGTCTCAAAAAAAAAAAAAAAAAATCAATGACCTATAGCTACATGTATGAATCTAAGAAACTGTAACAAGGTTAAGTGTAAAAAGCATATCCTAGAAGACTAATGTTGTATGATGTCATATTGTAGAGTTCAGAGGGAAAAGGAAATCATGTATTGTTTAGGCATCTATAAGTGTATCAGAATAGTGGGTACCTCTTCGAGAGGTTGAGGTAATACATAGTTGGAGAGGAATGCATAGGCATTTGCAACAAATTGGTCAGTTTTAACTCTGAGAGCTGGGAAATATGTTAATGGTGCTTATTAACTTAAAAAATGGTACCTATATTCTTGTGTATGTATTAAATATTACATTTGATTGCTAGGTATCTTTTAGGGAGACAAAGCAATAATATTTTGATGTAGCTGCATCTCTATGGCATGTTAAATTAGTGTCACCTGATGAATAGCTAAAGCTAGAATAATCAGTGGAGTTACTCGAAATATGTTTTATATTTGGGTACCTCCCTGTAACATGTTCATAGTCATGTCTTTAGTCTTTTCAGTAAGGCCCTCTTAATTCCTGTATACATTTCCATGTATACAAATATTATTATGCTACTAGAGCTGGATGGGCTCTTTTTTTTTTTTTTTTTTTTTTTTGAGACAAAGTCTCACTCTGTTGCCCAGGCTAGAGTGTCGTGGCATCAGCCTAGCTCAACAGCAAACTCCAACTTCTGGGCTCAGGCAATCCTTCTGCCTCAGCCTCCCAAGTAGCTGTGACTACAGGCATGTGCCACCATGCCTGGCTAATTTTTTCTATATATTTTTAGTTGGCCAATTAATTTCTTTCTATTTATAGTAGAGACGAGGTCTCACTCTTGCTCAGGTTGGTTTCGAACTCCTGACCTTGAGGGATCCACCCACCTTGGCCTCCCAGAGTACTGGGATTACAGGCGTGAGCCACCGCACCCGGCCTGGATGAGCTCTTATTTTTTTTGAGACAGAGTCTCACTTTGTTGCCCAGGCTAGAGTGAGTGCCATGGCATCAGCCTAGCTCACAGCAACCTCCAACTCCTGGGCTCAAGCAATCCTTCTGCCTCAGCCTCCTGAGTAGCTGAGACTACAGGCATGCACTACCATGCCCGGCTAATTTTTTTTATATATATTAGTTGGTCAATTAATTTCTATTTATAGTAGAGACAGGGTCTCGCTCTTGCTCAGGCTGGTCTCGAACTCCTGACCTCAAGCAATCTGCCCGCCTCGGCCTCCCAGAGTGCTAGGATTACAGGCATGAGCCACCAGGCCCGGCCCTGGATGAGCTCTTAGATCATTCAGTCCTGGGGTTATGAACTGACTGCCCACGGTGGGAAGACCCACAGATGCATTCTCCATGGCCATCAGTTTAAAAAAAACTTTTAATGCCATTAGCGAATAGATAACTATTGAATCATTTTGTCAGACTCCATCTCTTCCTAATGCTTATGTTCTGCCCAACTGTC
The DNA here is from genome assembly GCA_008750895.1 of Mirza zaza. Classification (NCBI taxonomy): domain Eukaryota; kingdom Metazoa; phylum Chordata; class Mammalia; order Primates; family Cheirogaleidae; genus Mirza; species Mirza zaza. The sequence continues at coordinate 2,532 of VSMD01106791.1, forward strand.
AGTTTATCTTCTTGACCCTTGTGAGCATCTGAACTATGAATAGAGCCCTGAACTAGTCCAACTTCCCTTGTTTTACAGATAAAGAAACTAGCAAGAGTCCAGTGTATATGAGAAGAGATTATGGGGATTTTGATTTTGTTGTCTACCTGATCATTTTATTCCAGCACACTATCCCTTAATATAAATGTAAGAATTATTTCTGTTATACATTGCTATTGCTAAAAGTGTTTGTGGCTGTACTTCTTCAAAGTGAAAATGAAATTAATTGGGGAATAGGATTTGTTATATAAACAATTTACATACAAGTTTTCAGGGATACAGATAATACAGAAACTGAACATTTGGATTAGCCCCAATAGAAGCTGGTTAAATTTTTTTCTTGGTCCCTTAAATAACAACGAGGTAAAAAGTGCATGTCTTGTTTTGATCCTATATTTGGAATATTTATATTAAAACATAGTTAATACTTTGGTCTTTTTCAGCACAATGTTAGAGGTGTTGTATCTATGGCTAATAATGGCCCAAACACCAATGGATCTCAGTTCTTCATCACCTATGGCAAACAGCCACATTTGGACATGAAATACACAGTATTTGGAAAGTGAGTATTTTCGTTATGGTCTTCTTTGGCATTTCAATACAAGGGGTACCTATGCTTGCCTGTGATAGTACCATAACTACTATTGAAAAGAGCAGTATGAGTGCAAGTGCACCTAGAGTTTAAGTCCACCACTTACTAGCTCTGTGACTTTGGGAAAGTTGTAACCTCTCTGAGCCTCATTTTACTTAATTTGTAAAAGAGGGGCAAATAATTTTTTTCAGGATTGTTATGCAAATTAACAGTACTGTGTATGTTTTCATTAAGAATAGCATTTCACAGCATCTAACAGCTGGAAAAGAGTGGCATAAACAAGATGGACTGGCATGGTGGTTCCAGACACCTCTTTCTTCACAATTTCCTTTATCTTCCATCCTCAACCATGCTCCTGGTCATAATTTGGGCAGTGCAGCTCCACTCAAAATTCTGTGTGCCAGGCAGAAAGGAGGAGAAAAGACAAATAGTGCTTGCCAACTGAGTCAGCCCCCTTTTAAAGAACTTTGCTGGAAGACCCAGAACTTAGTAAGGCCACCCCTTACCAAAAAGGGAGGGTAGAAAATGTTTATCAGCTAGACACATTGCCACTCTCGATAAAATCAGATTTCTCTGAGTAAGAAAAAGGGAAGAATGGATCCTAGGGAAGTGTTTAGCAGTCTCTGCTAGAATATCCATTCCAAGGGCTATACCTGGTTTATATAAATTTTATAAATCAGGGGGGAAGTAAATTCATCTGTTAATTCAACAGATATTTACCATGCTTAAAAATAGACCAAGGCACAATTCTAGAGTTTGTTCTAATGGTTTGGATGCCAAGTTAGGTTAATTAAAAATAGATGACTGTACAACTTTTTCATTCCATATATGTGTGTCTAATTTATACATTATTAATGTTCAGTGAAACTAATGAACTATTACAGCATCTAGTAGTTTTTGTGCATATGTAAATAATCCAGTTTCACTTCCTTTTATTTTCTCCCATCATTCAACCAAGAGGCCCATGTCCCAGATAACTGACTAGACTCAACCTGCCTCTGTTCTACCTGTCCCAATCCCCCATTTGTTTTTCTTTTTTCCTGAGACCTGTGTTTCCTATATCCTCTGTTTCTCTTACTGACTTAGAAGACGGGAAAGTCCTTAAGATTTACAATTTAGAGGCCAGGCAAGGTGCCTTATATCTGTAATCCTAATCCTAGCACTCTAGGAGGCTGAGGCTGGTGGATTGCTTGAGCTCAGGAGTTCGAGACCCTCCTAAACTAGAGCCAGACCCTTGTCTCTACTAAAAATAAAAAAAATTAGCTGGGCATGAGAGTCCCATCCCAGCTACTCAGGAGGCTCACTTGAGCCCAGGAATTTGAGGTTACAGTGAGCTATGATGATGGCACTGCACTCCAGCCTGGGCAACAGAGTGAGACTCTGTTTCAAAAAAAAAAAAAAAAAATTGTATAAGATTACCTTCAGGCAATGGATATAAGGTATACATAAAATATAAATGAATTTCATCTTTAGATTTGGGTCCCATCCCCAAGATATCTCATTATGTATATGCAAATATTCCAAAATCAGAAAAAAATCCAAAATCTGAAACACTGCTGGTCTCAAGTATTTCTGATAAGGGATATTTAACCTATATAAATCTTGGGAATTGATTTGAGTTACACTAGAGGTATAATCTAAAAAGTCACTCTTTCTTAGCAAATGTTTTAGACTCAAATTTCCAGAACATGTTTTTGAAGAATAGCTTTCAGTATTTTTTCTTGGTGTTAACATAAAGTGGACTTGCTGGAGGCTAAGTTAACTGTTAACTGAGTTAACAAGTCTCTTGTCCTGCTGTTGTTATCATCACTTTTTATTGTCCAGAAGCAAAAAGTGGAAACACCATATTTATTTATTTATTTTGAGACAGAGTCTCACTTTATTGCCCAGGCTAGAGTGAGTGCCGTGGCGTCAGCCTAGCTCACAGCAACCTCAAACTCCTGGGCTCAAGCAATCCTGCTGCCTCAGCCTCCCGAGTAGCTGGGACTACAGGCATGTGCCACCATGCCCGGCTAATTTTTTCTATATATATTAGTTGGCCAATTAATTTCTTTCTATTTATAGTAGAGATGGGGTCTCGCTCTTGCTCAGGCTGGTCTCGAACTCCTGAGCTCAAACGATCCACCCACCTCGGCCTCCCAGAGAACTAGGATTACAGGCTTGAGCCACCGCGCCCAGCCGGAAACACCATATTTAAACGATAAAGTATGTATCCACCTACTTTAGGATTTCCAGTGTAGGGCAATACTAATAATATTGTCATCCTGCATACTTTCTCCAGGTATTTCCAATGGCAAAGAAATCCTTGTGACTGGTATGAAATTGTGATATAATTAGCAATATATATTTGGTCTTCATTTTTGGTTACTTGCACAGGGCTCCTAAAACTGTTGGAATTTCCTAAGTGATAGGAGTGAGAGGAGTATTTTATTATTCATAATTAGCCCCTTTCAACTATATTTGACTTTATTCTAATGAGGTGATTCTTGGTGGACCCCTAGACAGCTTCAGGATGGGAGCCAGCTGCCCAAGGAGTCAGCCATGTAATTAGAGAATTGGACTTTTCAGCTAAACTTTCCAATCCCCTATCCCTGACCTCTAGGAAGGAGAGGAGGAATGGAGATTGAGGCCAGTCACCAATGGCCAGTGATTTAATCAATGGTGCCTACATAATGGAGCCTCCTTGAAAACCTCAAACAGGGTTTGGAGAGCTGGGTTGGGGAGCACATGTAGGTACAGAAGCTCTGTGCCCCTTTCCTGTACCATTCTCTGTGCAGCTCCTTCATTCAGCTTTTCCTGAGTTGTGTCCTTTATAATAAGCCATAATAATAAGTAAAGTGCTTTCCTGAGTTCTGTAAGCCATTTTAGCAAATTTTCAAACAGAGCCAGGGGGTATGGGAACCCCCAAGTCATATCTGGTTTGGCAGAAGTATAGATCACAACCCTGGGACTTGGAACTGGCATCTGAAATGGGGAGCAGTCTTGTGGGACCAACTTGTGGGGTCTTTGCTCACTCTGAGTAGCATTGGAATTAAATTGTAGGATATCCAGAGAATTGGAGAATTGGAAAAATCTACATATTTAGTATCAAGTTTTGTGAGAGTATAGAAAAGAATTCGTTTTCCCTTTAACTGGTTATATTAGCCCCATTTTTAGCTATTCTGTGACTGTATGAGTGAGGCAGAACGTAATTTTAGGTACATTGATGGCAATATTCCTACCCTTTGTATTGTTGACTAAGGGCATGAAAATAAATTTTGTTTCTGAATTTCGATCCATATGTATGGCAGAAAATCAAGTCAGTATTTTGTACATTCAACTAGAGAATTCAAAGAACTATAAAACATGGTCCTTTTCTCTTAAGGAAACTATAATTGCTATTGAAATGTGAATATTATATTTCAATCTGAGGAAATTTTCATGCATCATATTGTTTCTTTTTCAGGGTAATAGATGGTCTGGAAACTCTAGATGAATTGGAAAAGTTGCCAGTAAATGAGAAGACATATCGACCTCTTAATGATGTGCACATTAAGGACATAACTATTCATGCCAATCCATTTGCTCAATAGCTATAATAGACCTAGACAAATACTTGGCAAACTATTTGCTGGAACACGCCTATTGTGGTTTACCCAGTTTTAATTATGTCAGAGATTGCATCATCCTTCTGCTTGTTTACAGCCAAGCTCTTCTATGAAATGGTGGTATCAAGAAGAGCCCAACAGCTTTTACCCCCATTCTGAGAGCATGTTCTTTATACTAACTAGTATCCAATGTATTTTTTAAATTTTAATATAAAAAATACCTTTTGTTTAATTTTTGTTACATATAATCTTTCATTTTTAAATGCTAAGCCTCAGTTAAGTCCTGACATTTTTTAGTACCCTAGCTACATACTCCTACTATATCTAGTCCATACCCAGGAAGTAGTATTTTCTATTAATTATTCACTATATGCAGTTAGAAAGAGGAGGGACAGTGTAGAGAGATTATCTAGAAAGGCCAGCCAGTCCATTTGCTATTTTGTCTGCTCTTTAGATTTATAGTAAAGGCTCTAAGAAGTGCTACAATACAGTAAACATTCAACATTTCCCAACTGATTTGCTCATTGACATTTCTTAAAATCATGTCTTTTAAAATATTGAACAATAGAGCTCTACAGAAGATGCATTTGAAAAATGCAAGGAACTGTTCAAGAGCACTAGTTGTGCAGTCCTCGTCTGTGTTTTAATCACAGCTGTGTCCCCTACTGTGTGACTTTAGGCACGTTAACCTCTCTTTAGTATTCTCACCCATAAATAATATTCCCTCATAAGACTATTGTGAGGATTAAATGAAATAATACATGTAAAGCTTCTGGCATGTAGTAAGCAAATGGAAACTGCTCTCCTAAATATTCATGTCCACCACAGGGCTCTCACCTAATCATGCCATTTATCAGGCTCTACCATTGATTTCATCAGGAATCATATTCCACTCACTGCTTAGATCACTTTGATTAGATTTGGGTATTCCTAAAACTGGTGCCAAACATTTGTCTTGATAGCAATCCTGGGTTTGTCTCATTTCTCCCATGGCTGATCTAATTAATGTGTTGGTTCTTTCTTAACTACAGTTTAGGAATTAGCTTGCAACTGTCCTGTTACCATTTATACCTTCCACTAAACTGAAGTGCCAGTTCTACTAATGACTTCACCTTTAGTTTCTTTCATCTTTTTAATCATTTAGATCTCTAGAATTAGTATTAAAGCCTTTCTTTGGCTAGAGTTTGTTTTGCTGCTTCTTATACCTCATACCCTTCTTCCCCAAATATGTCATTGAATTTTTTTGTGGTCACTTTTAGGAGTTTTGTACTTATTGGCATTCCTACAGTTCTTATTCCAAACTCTGCCATTTTTAATTAGTGGTGCAATTGTGGTGATTTTTTGGTTCTTAGAGCTTATCTTACAATGTCTGCTCAATCCCAGCCATAAAAATATCATAGATAGGGTCACTGCCTACCTTGGGCTTAATGCAGGCACCATGAGGATCCAGGTCCAGAACATTGATTACTATTGGCTTATGTTGAGTTGACTGGTTCATACCAATCACATTAGTGATTGGTTCTGTGTAGTAACTGGCAGTAAGTATAACTGCAAAGAAGACTCGAATATTGCTCATTAGCCTATTTTTCTCTTCTTTAAAAACAAAGTAACATGGTTCGCTGTCTTACCCATGGTTGGCAAACTACAGCCCACAGGCTGGCCACCTATCTTTTGTAAATAATGTCTTGGAACATAACCATACCCATTTGTTTACATATTGTCTATATTGTCTCTGGCTGCTTTTGCTATAACAGCAATATTGATTACTAATAACAGAGACCAAATGGCCTACAAGCCTAAAATATTTTGAGTCTCCGTTATCTATCATTCCACTATATATATGTTCATGTGTACACTTTTTTTTAGTACCCACTTATGAGTGAGAACATGTGATATTTGACTTTTTGTTTGGCTTGTTTCATTTAAAATAATGACCCCAGTTCCATCCATGTTGCTGCAAAAGCCACGATTTCATTCTTTTTTATGACTGAATAGTATTCCATTGCACATATATACCACATTTTCTTTATCCAATCATCCATTGATGGACATGTAGGTTGAGGGAGAAATTCCATCACAGTAACTTGTGAAATATATCTATAGTTTAAATATATCTATAGTTGTTTGGGTATGTTTAGCAGCTCAAACGTTAAGTAAATTTGTGGAATCCCAATCTCTGGAAGCGAAAAGCTAATCACAGTGTGCTAGTCATTGTGCTAAGCACTGTGCATTTATGTTCTCACTTAATCCTAACTATCTGCAAGTTAGGATTTCACTATTATTCCACTATTAAAGGTAAAAGTTGCAGTAAACAACTTTGTGCAAAGAGCTATTTAGTGTTTAAAATAATTTCTGTAGGAGAAATCACCAAGTAAAATTACAGGGTCAAAGACAATGCAACAGTTTGGATTATAGTTTGATTATATTATACTTTAAGCTCATCCACTCCCTTTGCTGTGAAACCATGATTATGTGGCAACCTCATATAGTCTAAATCAAGTGTTACAATGTGTACTAGTCAGGTGATGGGTACACCAAAAGCCCAGGCTTCACCACTACACAATATACACATGTAGCAATTCAACTTGTACCCTGTAAATGCATTAAAATTCTAAAAATAAATCTAGTATTGGCAAACTTTTTCTGAATGGGCCAGCAAAATGTTTCAGACTTGCAGGCCATTTGGTCCCTGTCACAACTAATCAATATTGCAATCAACATTGAAAAAAATCTTTCAACTTAAGTCACATGTTGAAAAAAAATCTAAGTGGATGTTGCCAAAATTGCCTTTCAGAATGGTTTTAAATTTAGCAAAAAACTGTTTACTAATTTGGGAAGTACCTAAAATTTCAGTTACGAAATTATTTTAGTGCATGTTATGGGCTGAGTTGGGGGTGGTGGCTATAGTACCGCCTCCCCCCATTCATTTAAGTCCTAATCCCCAGTACCTCATAAAGTGACTCTTTGGAGATAGAACCTTCACGGAGGTAATTAAGGTTAGATGAGTTCGTTAGGGTGGGCTCCAATCCAACATAACTGGTTTCAATATTAAAAGAGATTAGGACACCGAGTGCAGAGAAAAGACCTTGTGAAGACGGAGAAGGTGCCCATTTACAAGCCAAGGGGAGAGGCCTTAAAAGAACCCTGCGGAAACCTTGATCTTAGACTCGTTTCATTAGGATATATTGCTTAAACGTGAAGAGTCGCCACTTCATACCCCCAGGCTCTTGCTAACTTCTTAACTTTTTAAAATCTTGGGGAAATCTTTCCAATCCAATTTCAGTGCATGTGAGCCCCAGCAACTAAAAACTAGGGGTTTTTTCGGTTTTTGTTTTAATTTCCCTATTGGTTTGGTGATAAAAAATAGTTTTAAATAGGTCTCCAACCAGTTACTACTTTAGAGCTATTTGACACTAGTGGTGTAGTATTTTTGAAACATCATTTTAATTATCGCAATCAGGGCACATGCTATTTTGTATTCTGTTTCCCTAACTTTTGTTTCTTCGTTCACAAATACAATTTTAAGTGAACGAGAAGGACCGCTTTCCCCGAGTAGGTGCGGTTCTTTCTTAAGATACAGACTCGGACCAAAATGGCCGCGGTGGCAGCTTCGCTTCGGCTCCCAACGCGGCGCCTGCGCACATGCCAGTAACGCGCGCCCCGCCCCGCCCCGCGGCGGAGACGCGCCTGCAGCGTCATCAGTGTTTTCGAGGCCAGTCTCGACGCTGCGGCTGTCAGCTCCATTTTGTTGCCGACGCTTCTCGCAGGCTGGTGGTTGCTTTCTGTTGTTGCGTTACGACCTTTGTCTCCTTCGGCTTGGAGTCTTCCGCCAGGACGGTAAGATGCAGGAGGGAGCAGACTAGGTGTCAGGGCCCTTCCCGTGTGCCTCGCGTGCGCCTGGCAATGCCCCTTTCCTGCCTGTTTGGGGCCCGCCGTCTCTGCACGACGACCGCCTCCTTCCTGTCACTTCAGGGCTGCACAAAGGCGGCCCGCCTGTCCTCCCTGCTCTGCCCAGCGGGCTGCCAGCGTCTGCTTGCGGGGGACAGTCGTGGTGTTTGCTGGCCGCGGCGCCCTGGTCGGGTCCGCCTTCTGTGGAGGGAGTGGTGCGGCCTGAGCGGCGGCGGCGGGGCGAGCCCGGAGCGCCCGCGAGCGCCATGTTGTCGGCCGCGTAGCTGAGCTGTAAGATGGCGGCGGGGCGGAGGCCGGGCTGCGCCCTTGCCGGGAGTCGAACCCGCTGGTGGGGGTGGCGTGTGCTTGCTTTCTGGAGTGTGCGTCAGGCGCGCGGCTGCGGGGAAATGTCTGTAGCGAGGGGAGAAAAAGACAGACAACACGTTGAAGGAAATACACGTAATGTCTGATTGGGTCTTAAAAGATTGATGTGAAAATCGTGAGTGGTGTTGACAAAAGCCAGATTTAGGAATCTGGATTTAGGAACGAGAAATAACATATATTTGAAGGAGCGTTGTGAGAAATCAGGTGACCGGGCGTTTTCTGCATGCAGTTTTTCAGCCCACTCCTTTTGGGATAACAACTAGAGCGCTTGGATTCAGAGTTGTATGCAGAGATGTAGAGGGCCCGACCTGTTGGTGAGAGGCAGTTGGTTAAAAGCCATTTTTTTTGTGATGTCCTTTTCAAGTTGAGTATTTTTAGCTTTGTTCGAAGCATTTCTGAAAGGAAAACGGGTCCCCCACGGCCAAAGTGATTGTGTTCAGAGTGAATTTAGGATAAATGCTGTTTGCTATGTACTTAGTACGTGCTGGGGAGGACAGCATTTTGTCTTTTTTATATTCTACATTCTTTCAGTAAATCTGGGCATGACATGGATAATGCAGAAATACGTATGAATAAAGTTCAAACTCCAGTAGTTGGATTTATCAGTGATTACAGATTGGGTGACAGTGATTTCTGAACTTTGACTAAAAAGAACAATTTAAAAGGTTACAAGTAGGGTGACTTTGTAAATAAGACCTTTATTAGTAAACAGCTGGGTGTAGGATACAATTTAACTGGGGGGAAAATTGTCTTTTGTATAGATGAGACACTCAAAGAGAACTTACTGCCCTGATTGGGATGAAAAGGATTGGGATTGTGGAAAATGGAGAAGGAGCAGCAGCAGTAATAATAAAAGGAGGAAGAGATCACATAGCAGTGCCCGGGAGAACAAGCGCTGCAAATACAATCACTCTAAAACATCTGATCGGTGAGGAGGGTACTTAAAATGTCTCCATATAAAGATACATTTTCACAGTAGTATTACTTAAAAAATACTAAGTATTTAGTGCGTGATTACCATTCCTTTCTGTTTCCAATGAGAGATTTTGATAGCTTGTAATGTTTGTAAAATTGCAAACATTGCAATAGGGGCACAAAATCTTTAGACTTCTGCCTTAAGAGATTTGCTGGGGATTTGAGAATATTTACTATTAGCATAAAACACTGAAAATAATTTTTTTCCCCTCTAGCCATTATTTGGAAAGCAGGTCTATAAATGAGAAGGATTATCATAGCCGACGCTACATTGATGAATACAGAAATGACTACAGTCAAGGATGTGAACCAGGATATCGCCATAAAGAACATGAAAGCAGATATCAGAACCACAGTAGCAAGTCATCTGGTAGAAGTGGAAGAAGTAGTTATAAAAGCAAACACAGGATTCACCACAGTACTTCACATCATCGTTCACATGGGGTATGAGCTCTTTTAAAACATTTTGGAAATTTGATTTCCCATGTGGAACAGGAAAACTTAAATTTGTGTTTGAGAAAGTGTTTAAGATGAAGTCATCTCAATTTTAACTTGCAGGATTCTTTCTGTGTTTGTACATTGGATAGAAAATTCCTGAAATGAGTACACATTTCTATAGTAACAAATAGTTGTTAGTTGGCTTCTAATTGTCATTCCAGTAAAACAGTGGAGGTAATTAGGTTAGTTCATAAAAATGATTGCAATATATTCTGAAGGTTTTTATGGTACTTCAAGAAATCTGATTTGTTTTGATAAGTTGAATCCTTATCACAAAAATAGAAAACACATTTTGTATGATTGAGGATTATGTATGCTTCTTTGTTCTAACAAAGCATGTTCTCTAATCCTTTTTTCACTAAGCAAGCCACAACAGATTTGAACTTTATGGGTTATGTATTAATTTGGATATCAGCTCAGATAACATTTAAAATGCTGTAGTGTTATTCTTGTATGCCAAATTTTTCCCCCCAAAATTAGGACTTTAATTTTATTTACTGTTTTAATATTTGTTTTCTTAGACTATTTAGGAAATCTTAATTTGGCCACAGTCTACTTTGACAAGTAAATATTACATCCTACAATTTTGCAACATTAAATTAGGACACTAGAATCTTAAAATTATGCTTTGATGAATGCTACAACTAAGCATTTTTTTTTTTTTTAAGAAAAACAATTGTATTATGTTTTGTTGCCTTGCCACTTTGAGTATCTTATCTGAAAATCTGTTCCTTGCCATGTTTTTCTCCTGTTAACATAAACTATGTGCCCTGTGAATTTCTGGGGACTGAATTTGAAATTGCTCCTGCCAACCGTTTGTGGCCTGGCGTGTATCTGAATGCCTGAATATCTCCCCGCTGAATGAATTTCGTATTCTGCCCTGAATTCACTCGGGTATATTGATTGGCTGGATGATCTTGGTGCCGCCCACTTGACGTTTCCAGAAGAGTCACCGAAGGAAAAGAACCAGGAGTGTAGAGGATGATGAGGAGGGTCACCTGATCTGTCAGAGTGGAGACGTACTAAGTGCAAGATGTATAGAATATTTTTCAACACTTATTAACTTTTCAGATAACATAATCTATATATAGATAAGATTTCAGGGATTTGGAAGTCTTTATTTCTTTCTCTGTTGTTTTGTTTTGTTTTTCCATTTCTTTTGGTGGGGGGGATTGTTTTTGCTTTCTTTAGAAATTTAATATTTGTTATACAGAACTTCCAGAACAGTAAATCAAGTTAATGAAATTAGCCTAAAAATGAAGTTAGAACTAAAATAGTTAATAATTTTTTTGATGGTGTTGACCAATAAAATAAATATCTAGTGATAAGGAAATTTGTAGTATCAACTAGAATAATCTGCATTGATAGCATTTATTATAAGTAAATTGTTTCCACTTCTTGGTATGACAGATTTAATTCTTTCTTTTAGATGAAATTGTTGATACTTTAGGTGAAGGAGCTTTTGGAAAAGTTGTGGAGTGCATCGATCATAAAGCGTAAGTTTCCCATGCTAGGATTACAGTTGGGTGAGGTCGACAGTATAGATGATTAATACAGCTTTAGAAAATTGTTTGACTATAAAGATATGTCTTTATACCTTTTTAGCTTAGATCTTTTAACTTGGATGTAAGATACTCCCAGTTAAAAGTACTTATTGCCCTTTGTGTTATTTAAGCAGTAGCTATTAATCCTACGTGCAGCTTCTAAGTCCAGTTTTAGGCTGAGAACATATTTTTGTCATTTTGAAAAGTATTCTTTTATTGCTCTACTGGGCACAGTGTTGTGGCCAATTTTTTTTCCTTCCAGATCAGTGGTTTTCAGCCTGCCTTTTATATTAGATGCCTTTGAAGTTTTGTTCACCTGATGCATTTTCAGGGTAATAGTTACCTAGCAGCTTATATTTTTAGAAAGTTCCATAATTCATCCTGATAACACAGCCAGGGATGGTAACTTTTCTAGATTGGTGTCACAAGTTTAATTATCTCTGTCCATCAAACTACTGTTTAAAATTTCTTAAGAGAGTATAAAAATTTTTCCCCTTTTCTGTTCCTGTGTTTTGTCATTTTTTTTAACTTACTCTAACAGGGGAGGTAGACATGTAGCAGTAAAAATAGTTAAAAATGTGGATAGATACTGTGAAGCTGCTCGTTCAGAAATACAAGTTCTGGAACACATAAATACAACGGACCCCAGCAGTACTTTGTAAGTATCAAATTAGAATTTGGAAGATGGCTTCAGGTAGATTTGACTTGGGTGAAACTGTACTTAGTTCTTTTTCTTGTGTTCATAGCCGCTGTGTCCAGATGTTGGAGTGGTTTGAGCATCATGGTCATATTTGCATTGTGTTTGAACTACTGGGACTTAGTACTTATGACTTCATTAAGGAAAATGGTTTTCTACCATTTCGACTGGATCATATCAGGAAGATGGCATATCAGATATGCAAGTCTGTGAATTGTAAGTTCTTGACATATCTTGCAGAAACTTCAGTTTGAGACTTACTTTAGTGCCAGACTAATTTGGATCTTTAAAAAATAGGACCTAACATAGGACTTGGAAGACTGGTTTAAGAGTAGGTATGAATTAAGGGTTGGGGTATTGGCGAGATTACTGGTCAGAGGATACTAAATTTCAATTAGGAAATAAGTTCAAGGTATCTGTTGCATATCATGGTCACTGTAGTTAATAACAGTGATGCTCTATGCTTGAAAATTGGTAAGAGTAGATTTTAAGTGTTCTCACTACCAAAAAAAGTATATGAGGTAATGCATATGTTAATTAGCTTGATTTAGCCATTCTGCAATGAGACATCTGTGAAAACATGTACACCATAAATATATGCAATTTTTATTTGTCAAGAATAGGTATTAAAAATTTAGTGACAAGCTGTCCATCAGCAGTACACATTTCACTTAGTAAATAAGATATTACAGCTATCATGATAACATGCTTTTGGAACGAAGACTGAATAAGCCTTTTTGATTTCTAAAAATGTCAACCTAGAACCTTGGGGGGGAAAGGTGTGGCAAATCTTAGCTTCATGAGAAAGAAGGGATTTTTGGGTTTTGGTTTTTCTTGCAGTGAGCTGTCAGTGGACTTTTTAAGGAGGGGGTAATAGGTTTTAGTCCCCAGTCATTTTCTAGCAGACTGAAATGTTGTTTACCACCTCTTCTGGCATATAGGAAAGGTATCACATGTGGTTTGAGGGTTTGGTTTGGTTTTTATTTATTGATTTTCAGACTGCAGCAATTTTTTCTGTTTCATTCTCAGTTTTGCACAGTAATAAATTGACTCACACAGACTTAAAGCCTGAAAACATCCTATTTGTGCAGTCTGACTACACAGAAGCATATAATTCAAAAATGGTAAGTCTTCAATATGTTACCTTCATAGTCTCAAATGAATGTTTTATGATTTCTTAACCATCCTCTCTTATGATTTTCAGAAGCGTGATGAACGTACCTTAGTAAATCCAGATATCAAAGTTGTAGACTTTGGAAGTGCAACATATGATGATGAACATCATAGTACATTGGTATCTACGAGACATTATAGAGCACCTGAAGTTATTTTAGGTTAGTGTTTATTAATTGTGCTTTGAGGACCTGTATATTTCTTACTGAAGTTGACTTAAAGTGTATTTATAGTTTGAAGTCTTATTTGTAGTACTTTTTCCATCTTTTTCTCTTTAAGGGATCAGTACCAAGGAAACAGATAATGGGTTTTAATTGTTCCAGCTAATCAACTCTGTCTGGTACTTTAAGCTGAAGGCTTAACATTTCTGGAATTCTTGGTACATTTGTAATATGTGATAGACTTTTATCTATTTATTTTTTGAGACAGAATCTCACTTTGTTGCCCTGGCTAGAGTGCTGTGGCATCAGCCCAGCAACCTCAAACTCCTGGGCTTAAGCAATCCTTCTGTCTCAGCCTTTTGATTAGCTGGGACTACAGGCATGCGCCACCATGCCCAGTTAATTTTTTTTTCTATATATATTTTTAGTTGTCCATCTGATTTCTTTCTATTTTTAGTAGAGACGGGGTCTTGCTCTTGCTCAGGCTGGTTTCGAACTCTTGAGCTTGAGCGATCCTCCCACCTCGGTCTCCCAGAGTGCTAGGATTATAGGCATGAGCCATCATGCCCAGCCTGACTTTTAAAATGTAATTATTTGACTGGGCATGTGATGACTCACACCTGTAATCCTAGCACTCTGGGAGGGTGAGGCAGGAGGATCGCTTGAGCCCAGGAGTTGGAGGCTACAGTGAACTATGATGACGCCACTGTACTCTACTCAGGGTGATAGAGTAAGACCGTGTCTCCCAAAAAGAAGAAGTAATTATTTAATGCCCATTATATCTCAAGCACTTCATGGCTGCTCAGTCTTTGTATGGTGCAGGTAGCTTCATTGAGGCTCAGACAGAAATTTTTTTCTAAATGACTAGCTGCAGAGTTGGACTGGTTGGCTCCCAAAGTCAAGCCAGAGTTGAGACTTCACACCTGATGTATCCAAAGCCCTCTTATATGCAGCACTATTATATTGCATTTAATCTTTGGTTCAGTGATTCCTTTAGGATCTTTTCACCTCAAACATCACATGTTCTAAAGAAAGTGGTTTTGCTAGTTAACCTTTAATGTCTTTAAGAAATAGTGAGGATTTTTTTTTTCTAACATTTTGCTTTGCTTTGCAGCCTTAGGGTGGTCTCAGCCATGTGACGTCTGGAGTATAGGATGCATTCTAATTGAATACTATCTTGGGTTTACAGTATTTCCAGTAAGTGACAAAGATCTGTTTCAATGGCTTTGCATAAGAAAGGCACCTGTTTATGGAAATTAAAACTTTAATTCAAAGTATACATATACATTTAACATAGCATTTTCCCTTCATATACTGATAATTGTAGATAAGAATAAAGAAATAAAAATATAACTATAACGTGTGTTTCCTTTATAATTAAAACTGTTTCAAGTGTGTTGTAAGCACTTAATCCTCTCCATTTAGGGAAATCATTGGCAAACTTGTTCTGTGTGCCTTAATAGTTTTTGCTATCAGCTGTAACTTGCCTTTTTGGTAGTTACCTTCCTTGTGACTTTTAATCATCTGTAGACTATAAAATTAACCACGTTAAATGAAAATGAAGGACAATGTGATGTGTAAGCAGAGATAGTTAAGGTTTTTTTTAATTATTGTTTTATTTTAGACCCATGATAGTAAGGAGCACTTAGCAATGATGGAAAGGATTCTTGGACCACTACCAAAACATATGATACAGAAAACCAGGTATGTTTTATTTAAGAGTCAGTGCTGTCCTTAATACTTGGTCATGTGTTTTGATTAGAACTACTTTGTAAAACAAGTGAAGTCAAACTAATAATGCTCTTTCAGTTAAATAGCAGATTAGTTGATGGGAAGGCCATAACTCAATTACTATTCTTCATTACCTTTTAAATCTCTAGAAAAGCATTAATCTTTAATCTATAAAAGCATAGTGATTGATGCAACCATTCACCTTTGCTTGATGTTTTAAATTTTACGTGTTATAAACATACGTGGATATGACTTATTTTTAGGAAACGTAAATATTTCCATCATGATCGATTAGACTGGGATGAGCACAGTTCTGCTGGCAGATACGTTTCAAGGCGCTGCAAACCTCTGAAGGTAAGTCGGGGCTGTATATAGCTAATGATCAAAGTTTCTCTTGAGTTTCTCTTCTGTTTTTACAGTTGTGAAACAAAATATAATAAATGATATTAGAAAAGGCTGTTGACTGTATTTGTATTTTTCTTTTAGGAGTTTATGCTTTCTCAGGATGCTGAACATGAACATCTCTTTGACCTCATTCAGAAGATGTTGGAGTATGATCCAACCAAAAGAATTACTCTCAGAGAAGCCTTAAAGCATCCTTTCTTTGACCCATTGAAAAAAAATCTATAGATCTACAATCGTGTACAGCTCTTGAAGAGATCTTACAGACTGCATCAGTCTAATTTTTAAATATTAAGTTATTTTGTATAGCTTTGTAAATTTCTTAACATTTTTATATCATTGCCATGTTTATTTTGTTTGGATAATTTGATTTAAGTACATAGCTGAGTAAAGTAATGAACTTCTTTTCCAATAATTATAAAATGATTTATTCAGAATAAACTTTGTGCTTATGAGATTTATATGAATCTGTACAATTGGTTTTTAGCACCATTTTCTTCCCACATCTATCACTATAAAGAATGGATATACCTCTCCAGCCAGGAATCTGTTGTGCTTTTCTTCTGCCAGTTTACTATGATTGTACCACTACCGCCACCCTCCCCATGGGGGTAGGGAACCAGGTGCAAGGCCCCACCTGCTCCACTTTTTCTACCTTGGAACCGTACCAGATAAAGTCACTTCTGTTGTTCAGTTTAAAAGAAAAAAATGGACATAGATTTCTTTCCTTTTGGTTTCTCAAGTCTTTGAAAATATTTAGCTTTATTTCCATTTTAAGGATTGTCAAAATTGGGACTGAAGCCTGTAAGTTTAATGAAATAAAACCAAATTACAGAACACAACTAGAAATTAGCCAAGAAGGGTTTATTACCTTTATTCCTGTTCAAGTTCAATACTGCTATTTGCTGGTCTCCACTTGAGTAGGATTATGCAAATGATTAGGTTCTGTGCTCCTCAGAGCTTAGGTGTTGATCAGTGAAACCAATTTGGTGGTGAGTACATGTGGTGCATATTTTTCCATTCTTGGGATACTTCGTAGAAAGGGTTCCAGCTATATCCAGGAAAATACAAGAGGTGCTATATCACTGTTGTTTCTTACAGCTGAATACTACTGCATGGTATACATATACCACATTTTATTAATCTACTCATGTATTGATGGGCACTTGGGTTGTTTCCACTTTGTCAGTGTTTTGTTTTTTTTTTTTTTTTAGACAAAGTCTCGCTTTGTTGCCCAGGCTAGAGTGAGTGCCGTGGCATCAGCCTAGCTCACAGCAACCTCACACTCCTGGGCTCAAGCAATCCTGCTGCCTCAGCCTCCCAAGTAGCTGGGACTACAGGCATGTGCCACCATGCCCGGCTAATTTTTTCAATATATATTAGTTGGCCAATTAATTTCTTTCTATTTATAGTAGAGTTGGGGGTCTCGCTCTTTCTCAGGCTGGTTTCGAACTCCTGACCTTGAGCAATGGCACACCTCACCCTCCCAGAGTGCTAGGATTAGAGGCGTGAGCCACCACACCTGGCCCTTTGTCAGTGTTCTTATCTGTGCTTGATCCATTTGGGATCCTGGGGCTTATGTCTCCACATTTTCAGATTTGGGTTTTTGATGTCTGTCTCCCCCCCAAATTTAAAAATGCAATTAAGTCTGAGAGATTTTAAGGAGGTTTTTTTTTTTTTGAGACAGAACAAAGTCTTACTCTTGCCCAAGCTAGAGTGTCTTGGCGTCAGCGTAGCTCACAGCAACCTCAAACCCCTGGGCTCAAGCGATCCTTCTGCCTCAGCCTCCCGAGTAGCTGGTACTACAGGCATGTGCCACCATGCCCAGATAATTTTTTCTATATATTTTTAGTTGTCCAGCTAATTTCTATTTTTAGTAGACACGGGGCCTTGCTCTTCCTAGGTTGGTCTGGAAGACCTGAGCTCAAACATTCCACCCGCCTCAGCCTCCCAGAGTGCTAGGATTACAGGCGTGAGCCACTGTACCCAGCCTAGTTGGCCAGTTTCTGTTTTTAGTAGAGTTTGGGTCTTGCCCTTGCTCAGGCTGGTTTCGAACTCCTGATCCTGAAGGATCCTTTGCCTCAGCCTCCCAGAGTGCTAGGATTGCAGGTGTGAGCCACCGTGCCCCGGCCCTTCCTAGAGATTCTTAGATGAGGATCCTAATTGCTGAGCGATTTAAATCCTAGCCCTTATTAGCAGCATGACCTTTGAAACATCTAAGTGTCTGTGCTTGTCTGTATCATCTGTAAAAGGAAGATTATAGTATTTGCTTCAGGCTTATGAGTATAAATTAGTAATATTTGAAAAGCATAGTTGAAACAGTGGCCTATATTCTAAATAAGCTATTCTGGGAGAAAGGCACGTATGTCCTGACTCTGGTACTTTGCATAATGTTCTTTGGTGTCCCATACAATCATTTTTTTTCTTTCTCTGTGTTACCCAGGCAGGGCTCCTCAACTCCAGGGTTCCAGCGATCCTCTTGCTTCAGCCTTCCAAATAGCTGGGACTACAGGCACAATTCACACCCAGCTGCAATTGTCTTTTAATCATCCTACTCAAAAAAATTAATACATTAGGGTCTCCTGTGCAGAATATTTTTCTGGAGTTTGTTTTTAGGAGTAAGCCCTATGTTAGTGACATTTCCAGTCCATGTAAAATAACTTCTAAGCTGCCTTAAATTCTTTGCTGAACATCTGGGAATCAAAAGTATATTGAGTTGAACTCAATCGTCTGCTGAAATGAAAAAGGAATAAATAAAAGAAGTACATTGAGGTTGGTTGTGGTGGCTTGAGCCTGTAATCCCAGCACTTTGGGAGAATGAGGCTGGAGAATTGCTTGAGGCCAGGAGTTCAAGACCAGCCTAGGCAAAATAGCAAGACTCTACAAAAAAATAGGAAAAAAATTTAGCCGGGCATAGTCATGCCCATCTGTATTTCCAGCTACACAGGAGGCCGAGACAGGAGGATTGAGCTCAGGAGTTTTCTTTTTCTTTAATTGGAAATATTAAAATGGTTTAATGACTCATAAAACTTTGACAGATTGTACTATCTTTCATGAGGCATTTATTCTTTGTTATTTATGTATATGTGAAAGAAACAACATACTTGTGTTTTCTGTTCCCGATTTCAGAGGGAGATTATGAAGAGAGGGTCTAAACTGTAAGTCAAAACCCACCTGGCATAGAAATGAAATACAAAGAGAACTAAATCTGTACACAGTTGTGCCATAAGAGCATAGGTGGCTTAGCTCGTATTTTAGGTATGAAGCAATTTAGTTCATCTCACAGGAAAAAAAAGCAGGTACTGATCATGAAAACTCCAATTAATTATTTTTAGCATTCCTCTTAATTTTTCTCTCCCCTGGCTTCTTCTGTGCCTGAGTCTTGAACAGGTAACCACTTGAGAGGATGTCACCGATAGATGGGCCAGGGAGGAAGTGTCAGCAAACACGAAAATGCAAATCCGCCCATAACTATATAGACAGTCCACCCGAACTGTTCAGCCACGTGCCCGTAGATAAATCCAATTATTGCAGAAAAAAGCATAATTCCCTGAAACATCTGTTCAGATAGCTTCTGGCTCTTGTAGTCCATCTGCGTGGGCAGCGAGCTCAGATGCTCTAACATGGCTGGCCGAGGAGGCGGGCAGTAGAGGGCAGGTGTCGGGCTGCAGGGCGAGGGTGACTGAGCGAGCTCAGGAGTTCTGAGGTTACAGTGAGCTACAGTGATGCCACTGCACTGTAGCTGGTACAACAGAGCAAGACCCTGTCTCAACAAAAACTGCATTGGTTGCATGTTTGAAAGTAAATGTATTAGATTGGATGACCTAAAGGCCTATATTATTTTCTTAGATTTGTAAGTGAGGCAGTTCAGGCTTTGAGGCTTGTCATTCCTCAGGAATGGTGTCCAGAGCAAAGTTGTGCTAACATCCCATTTGTCAGAGTCACATGACAGGTCCCAGAATCAGTGTGGTAGGGCACTGCAAGGTTGCATGGCAAAAGGGGTGGAAAATTTGGGCCATCAGTGCAATCTACCCCCAATCTATTAACACAGCAGCCAGGGTGAGTTTGTTAAAATAATCACATCCTGGGAGGCCGAGGTGGGCGGATCATTTGAGCTCAGGAGTTCGAGACCAGCCTGAGCAAGAGCGAGACCCCATCTCTACTATAAATACAAAGAAATTAATTGGCCAACTAATATACATAAAAAAAAATTAGCCGGGCATGGTGGCACATGCCTATAGTCCCAGCTACTCAGGAGGCAGAGGCAGCAGGATCCCTTGAGCCCAGGAGTTTGAGGTTGCTGTGAGCTAGGCTGACGCCACGGCACTCACTCTAGCCTGGGTAATAAAGTGAGACTCTGTCTCAAAAAAAAAAAAAAAAATAATCACATCACTCTTATCACATCAAATCCAATGGCTTCCATGTCAGTTTTACCAAAGTCCTTACAGTTGCCTTTACAGGGCTTTATAATTTCTGCTGTGCCACTCCACTTTTCTCACCACATGACCAGCTACTTTTCCCAGATGCAGTGTATGGCCTCACTGGCCTCCATTCTCAAACCCACCAAGTACAGCCAAAAAGGTGTGGCTGATACTTATAATCCAGCACTTTGGGAGGCTGAGGCAGGAGGATGGCTTCAGGCCAGGAATTCAAGACCAGCCTTGGCAATATAGTGGGACCATATCTCTAAATCGCAACAACTTCCCTTGTCAACTTCATCTATATCTCTTTTGTTCTTTTTCTTCATGGGAGTTTTTACTATTTTAACATTTTCCTTTTTAAATTTATTTTTTAGACCTCTAAAAGGTGAACTCCAAGACAACAAAGATGTCACTTTGCTTTTTTTAAGTTTTTAATTTTATACTTTTTTGTGTGTGTGTTCCCTGACCGGGAAACAAACCCAACATGCCACTTTGTTTACTGTGTATGCCAAGAGCCTATAATTGACCCGGTAGATAGAAATCTCAGTAAATGCTTATTGAATGAATGGATAATGACCTTTTATTTTGAGCAGGGTTGTTAAATGAGTGATCCATGTAGATAATCCAGAAAAGATTATGCAGAGAGAACAGTAACTGTGAAGCCTCTGAGGCAGATGCATACTTAGTATGTTCAAGGAACAGTAAGGAGACAAGTGTGGCTGAAGCCAAGTGGGTGTTGGAAAGTGTTGGGAGATGTTAACCACTTTGATACCAGCGTCGATTAGAGTCGATAGCCACAGATGAATGCGCACAGTGACTGTAGCCGACAGCCGTGATATGAAGGCGCCCAGCCAAGTGTCTTTAGCAGATAGCCGTGATATGACTTTTCTAATTTTTCATTTATCAAAATAAAATTGTGGGCCGGGCGTTTGGCTCATGCCTGTAATCCTAGCACTCTGGGAGGCCGAGGTCGGCGGATTGCTCGAGGTCAGGAGTTCGAAACCAGCCTGAGCAAGAGCGAGACCCCCGTCTCTACTATAAATAGAAAGAATTAATCGGCCAACTAAAATATATAGAAAAAATTAGCCAGGTATGGTGGTGCATGCCTGTAGTCCCAGCTACTCAGGAGGCTGAGGCAGCAGGATCACTTGAGCCCAGGAGTTTGAGGTTGCTGTGAGCTAGGCTGACGCCACAGCACTCACTCTAGCCTGGGCAACACAGCGAGACTCTGTCTCAAAAATAAATAAATAAATAAAAAATAAATAAAATTGTGAAAATTTAAAAATAATGTAATGAAAACATATATGTCTATGTTACCTATTCTGATTTACATTACAAGTAAAGCTGCCTGTAAAGTAAAACAAGCTTTCAGTGCTTTAAAGCTTTCCTCATGACACAAGAGCAAAACGGATTCATCATCAATGCACAGCACAAGCTATCGTGGGGACTATGAGTGCCGGCTGTGGGCAAGGTTTCGCGGCCGGTGAGGGCCATATCGAAGTGATTAAAGGCATCCAGGGGCCAGATCATAGGGCTTTGTAGGTGATTCCATGAGATAGGCAGTCACTGCTCCACACAGTGGCAAGAATGATTGCCAGCAGCCCCTGGCTTATGTGCTTCCACTAGAAGAAAGAAAATTGCCTCCCTTTCACAAGTTACAGAAAAAGATTCCCAGAAAAGTGGCGATATTTTAGATTTGCTTCCCCAAAATCCAGGGGTTTGAGGAAGTCGGTAGGAAATATGGACAAAATAAGATTGGCCATGAGATGATAATAGATGAAACTGAGTTGATCAATCAGGGTTCATTGTATTTTTTTCTTGTATTTTTTAAATTTTCCATAAGAAAGTTAAAAATACATTTTTAAAAATCTTTCTCTGAAGTTGGTTAAAGAAATAAAAAGAAAGATACAAAGCCAACTGAAAACTCAATGTAAACAGTAAAATGAAACTTAAGCTTAACCAATTAGAAACCACTAACTAACCTCTGACTAGAGACTTTCCATTTTAACCAACTGAATATTTCCTTTGTCTTGCTTCCATAAACAACTTGTAAGTTTTCCCCTTGTACTCTTAGTTCATTTTCTGTTGCTGTGGCAATACCTGAGACTGGGTAATCGAAAAAGAAAAGAGATGTATTTCTTATAGTTCTAGAGGCTGGAAAGTCCAAGATCAGGCGGCCGAATCTGTTTGGCTTCTGGGGAGGGCCTCCTGCTGTGTCATAACATGGCAGAAGGCATCACAGGGCGAGTGAGGCGCACTAAGAGCCAAACTGGCTTTTATAATAGGCCCACACTTGTGATAACTAACCCAGTGCCATGATAACCTATTAATTCATTAATCCATTAATTCAAGAGCTTCATCACCTCTTAAAGGGCCCACCTCTCAATACCGCCACACTGGGGATTAAATTTCAATGAGTTTTGGAGGGGATGAGCATTCAAACCATAGCCCCCTCAGTGGAGCTCTGAACCACTTGCAGTCAAATGCTACCCAATTCATGAATAGTGTTTGTTCAAATAAACACATTAAAATTGTAATGTGCCTAAATTTATCTTTTAACACCACTGTGGGTAATTGTTTAATTAATACCACTGAGAAACTCTGGGAACCAGTGTAGAACTTTTTTTTTTTTTTTTGAGACAGGGGTCTTACTATGTTGCCCAGGCAGGGCTCAAATTCCTGGGCTCAAGTGATCCTCCCAAGTAGCTGGGACTACAGGCATCACTACTGTGCTCAGCTTTCAGAACACGTGTCTTAAAGTTTTTCCACCTGAGGGGCCAGAGGTAGGGACTACTTATACACCAATTCCTGTCAGTCGCTGACTTAGGCTGCTCTGAATTAACACCAGAGGATGTTAATCCTTGGCACTTCTGGACGCGAATTCAGGTAGAGTGGGCTCTCACTGCCAAAGAAAGCCCTCAGGCAAAAAGACGCAGATGTTGCCTGGAGAACTTGGACCTGGATGTTCTGTCAAGGTAAGTAAGGCTGGAGGAGATCATGGCGGACACCAGCAATGTCTGCCACGGGCCACCCCTGGCACCTCTGAAATCTACTCAGGCTCTACCGTAAGTTTACTCCGTCCTGTCATTGCTTCCTCTAGGTGGTTGCTGGTCATAACTTTAAAAATAAAATAACTTATAACAGGAGGATAAATGGAATAAGCTGTAACATCCCCACTGCTGTAGTTGGTCCCAAGGTCAATGGTGACAACACCTCCCCTCCACTACACATTATAGATTCTTGCCTTACTGGTCTAAAAGCTGGCCCCTGATGGAGTACTATGATACTGTAATATAACAGGAAATACGTATTTGATCTTTGGCCCCGTTCCCGGCACAGAGCTCCTAAAACCCTTGAAATTTCCTGGATGGTAAGAGGCGAGCTAAGGGAGAGATAAAGGTGAAAGATGCACTTTTTGTTATCCATAACACACCCCTTTCAGATACACCTGAGTTTATGTTCATTAGGTGAATTTTGGAAAGCCTCAAAGCACTGGGGGAGGGAGGGGCTGGTTTGTTGCCAGGGGGACAAGCCACGTGGTTGGAGGGCTGGAACTTTCAGCCCCACCTCCCTGATCTCAGGTGGGGACAGGGCCTGGAAATTGACTTAACCACCAATGGCCAATGCTTTAATCCATCATGCTGATGCAGTGACACCTCCATAAAAACCCCAATAACGGGCTTCTGACAGCTTCTGGGCTGGCGAACCCATGGCAGTACCAAGAGGGTGGTGCCTGGAGAGGAGCTTCCACGCCCCAAGCCTCGGCCTGCACAGCTCGCGCGTCTGGCTGTGCCTGAGTTGCGTCCTTTCTAATAAACTGGTAGTCTACTCAGTAAACCGTTTTCCCGAGTCCTGTGAGCCATTCTACCAAATTACTGAACCCAAAGAGGGAGTCGTGGGAACTACAAACCTTCAGTTTATAGCCGGTCATCCAAGGGAGCAGAGGCCCAGACTTGTGACCAGCATTGGAAGCTGGGAGCAGCTCGTGGGACTGAACCCTTAACCTGTGGGACCTGACACTAACTCCAGGTAGTGTCAGAGGTCAATTGAATCGTAGGACATCCAGTTGGTGTTTGCCAGAGAATTAAATTGAGATGTTGAGGGGAAAACACATATCTGGAGACCGGAAATGTTGGTGTGAGTAGTAGCAGAGGAAAAACAGTTTTGTGTGTGTGTTTCCTTTAGAGGTGCCCGAACCTTCATCCCTATCGAGGCAGCTGCGTCCCTGCTCCCCATGCCCTTGTAAGGTCATGATTGTGGCAATTACCCACCTGTGATTATCAAGGCACAGATGTCCCAAGAGGTGCCCCAGTGAGTTCTTGGAGCTCCAGACGTATTCTGCCGTGCCCCAGTGGCAGCAGCCCTGTCTGTCATAATAGGCCAGTTTCCCCGCCAATACGCTGACGCCTTCATTTGAAAACTGCCGAATAATCAGGCAGCGGTATGGCTTTAGCTTTAGCGGAACATTTACTATGTGTCCATGGTGGAAGTATCCTCCCATCCTTGGAACAGAGCTCTAGTACAGAAGTGTCCCAAGTGGGTTGCTGCAGTGAAGACGAGAGAGGCCACCGTACTTCCGCTTACCATTCCTGTGTATTCTACCCCCTGAGTACACAGCATGGTCAATGGGTCAAAGTATATGCCACAAGCTGTGGTTTGAACGCATCCCCTAAATGCAATGGTGATGAGAGGCGGCACCTTTAAGAGGTGATTAGGCCATGGGGCTCATGAGATACTGCCCTCTCGAATGCATTAGTCCCGTTATCACACAGTGTAGAGGGGGTTAGTTGCTGCAGGAGTGGATTTCTTTTTTTTTTTTATTTTTTTGAGACAGAGTCTCACTTTATTACCCAGGCTAGAGTGAGTGCCGTGGCGTCAGCCTAGCTCACAGCAACCTCAAACTCCTGGGCTCAAGCAATCCTGCTGCCTCAGCCTCCCAAGTAGCTGGGACTACAGGCATGCGCCACCATGCCCGGCTAATTTTTTCTATATATATTTTAGTTGGCCAATTAATTTCTTTCTATTTATAGTAGAGATGGGGTCTCGCTCTTGCTCAGGCTGGTCTCGAACTCCTGAGCTCAAACGATCCGC
>VSMD01106792.1:0-48092 GCA_008750895.1 Mirza zaza
ACAGAGTCTCACTTTGTTGCCCAGGCTAGAGTGAGTGCCGTGGCATCAGCCTAGCTCACAGCAACCTCAAACTCCTGGGCTCAAGCAATCCTGCTGCCTCAGCCTCCCAAGTAGCTGGGACTACAGGCATGTGCCACCATGCCCGGCTAATTTTTCTATATATATTTTAGTTGGCCAATTAATTTCTTTGTATTTATAGTAGAGATGGGGTCTCGCTCTTGCTCAGGCTGGTCTCGAACTCCTGAGCTCAAACGATCCGCCCACCTCGGCCTCCCAGAGAGCTAGGATTACAGGCTTGAGCCACCGCGCCCGGCCCAGACTTGTCCTTTCTCAAATCCAGACTTCTGGCTTCACTGGGACACATCCCTTCCTGGCAGAAGTTGGCAGGAGCTGAGAAGCAGACGCCCCTTTTAAACAGAGCACATACTCTCCAGTTTGCCACAGTGCCTGCTGGCTTCATCCTTTTTGGTTACCTGTCCCACGTAGGCATTTAAGTTTGGGACCCCTCATCTAATCCAGCCTCTCCTTTTACAGATTGAGACGGGGGCCCCAGAGATCCAGTCATTTGCCTTAGTTGGTTTGGAGCTAGTAAGAGACAAAGGCTAGAATTCTTGTCTCCCGGGACATACCCTGTGTTCTTTCTGCTACCAGCTGCTGCCTCTCCTTGGAAAATACTCAGGCCTTTGGGAAGGCAGTTGTCCCCAAAGGCTATGTGACAGGGAGATGTAGTTGAGTTCGCCTTCACCATAATGAATGCCTCTATCTTGATACCCAGCCACTTTTTCCTTACATGTCTTAGGTGAGGAATACGGCCTCCCTGTTTTGGATGAATGGGGTGGTGGTACCACTTGAATTTCAAACTAGGATTACTGCTCATACATACTTGAATGAAATGCAGAGGACCCTGGGGTACTGCATTCAGCTACTCTTGAGAGCAAAACTGCTCACCTAATTTACCAACAAGGTTGGGGGCTATTAACATTTTGCCTCATATGTACTTTCTGTGTATATTATTTTAAATACATATAATTTTAGGGAAACATTTGAAAGCAGGTTGCCCCACAATACTTCAGCGTATATTTATGAAGAATATACCCTTACGTATCTACAGTAGAGTTATCTCACATTCAGGAAATTTATCGTGGATACAATACTTTATTGTCTATATTCCAAATTCATCAATTTTCCCCATAATGTCTTTTATAGCAATTTTTTCCTGGTACGGGATCAAGGTCAGGGTCAAGTATTTCGTTTAGCTGCTAGTCACTTTAGCCACCTTTAATCCAGAACACTTCTGCAACCTTTCTTTCATGCCATAGAAAATTTTGAGGAATATAGTCTGGTGACTTCTGTTTCTTCTTTTCATGTCTTTATATATGTATGTTTATGTCTATTAACAGTATGGATACAGATTCTTCTTTTATTCAGTGGACTATACTGTTGTCCTTATTTATCTTGACATTCAGATTGTCTCAGAGTTGGCCAATGGGGACTCTTCAAGCTGGTTCCTTTGTTTCTTTGATGCCCTCCTATTTTTTAAGTACTTATTTTCTGGCACAACAAAATATTCCAAACTCATCTGTGCCTTCCTTCCTCCTTCCCTGGCTGGAATTGGTCATTTCTTCAAGCAGCCCTTGGTTCTTTTAACAGAGAATGGTATTTAGAAAGCAAGATATGGGTAGTAGGTGTGTATATCCATCCATCTGTCTAGCTATCTATCTGTCTGTAGAAATAGATATATTTTTTCCATAAGTCTTATGCTGACGCTTCCCATTCTAATCCAATCTTACAAAGCTCTTACTCCCTTCCCCCCATTCTATATTTGTATCTCCCTTCTTTCCCTGTGAGATCCCTGATTCCCAGCAACATCCATATATTTACTCATATGCTCAATCCTATAATACTATCCAAAATAGTATTGTAGTTGCAGAATTTCCATGCCCTGACCACTGTAACAAACCTACTAAGAAGAGTACAAGATTTGTTGACAGTTATTTTTTCTTTTAGACTGAGGCTACCTGAATTAGTTCTATTTTTTCCCTTCAGTAAGTTTATTCATCTAAAATAGGGTTCATTGTTTATATCTGTATTCAGATTTTAGATACTCCCATCCTTGTTCATTTGTTTAAATATGTTGACCATTAACATGATTTGAAGTTAAAACTATAGTAAAAGGTACACTAAAGAAGTGTATCCCCACCCCAATCAGAGCTCTATTGTTTCTTTCAATAAGACTGTAAGCCAAGGAATCCACATTTTGCCCTACCTCCCCCCAAGAGGTAACCAATTTGATTAGTTTCTGGTCTATCCAGTGTTTTTCTCTGCAAAAATTTGTGGATACATTTGTTTTTAGTCTTTTCAACTTTGCTTTTTTTTTTTTTTTACTTAATATATCCTGGAAATCACTCCATATCAAATAGTGATATAATTTTTAAATTGCATACAGTAAGACAACATTCCATTCATTTACTAAACAACTTAGTGAGTAGGTACCAGCCACTGAGCTAGGCATGAGGGATAGAGAAATGCCCTTTATGACCTCAGACTCCAAAAGAGACACAGAAATAAAAATAACACAGTGCTCTGGGGGCTGGGAGAAGTCATTAACAGAGGATGTTGGAAAGAACTGATACATGATCTTGAAGAATGAGAAAGTAGAGGATCGGAAGGGAATTCTATGTGCAGAAACAGCGCATGGACAGACAGAATAAAGGCAATGCATTTTGTAGGAAAGGGAATTTTGTGGGGCTAAAACTTAGAATTTGAGTGCAGGAGCAGGATGGGATGGGTGGAAGGAGTTACAGTGCTCACGATGAGGCTGGAAAGGTGGCATGGCACCAGGAAGTACAGCTAATGCCAGGAAAAACCTGGACTGTGTTATGGCACCTGGGAGACATAAAGAGCCTTTAAAATACCATTCAGATCCACTCACCTTACAAATATTTAATTGACTGCCTGCATTGCGCTAGGTACTACAGAGTGAAGGGTCCAGATCCCAACCCTTAGGGAGCTGACATTAACAGAAAGATAGAATTAAAGGAGCTGTTAGAATAAAGTGGGATAAATTGCTGGGCAAGCATGCAGGAGGGAAACCTACCACATTTAAAGGCAGGAGTGAAGCAGGGGCGAAGGAATACTTCCCAAAGAGTAATGTAGACTTTTAGCTAGGTATGCGCTTGCTTGCTTGGTGGGAAGCTGGTAAGGAAGAAGAGTTCCAGTGCTAATGCCTAGAGGAAGGAAGACTGAGGTGTTGAGCATTTCACTAGGATTAAGACCATGTGGGTGTCAGAGCCCAACTCTATTCTTCCTGTTGCAAAGAGTAAGTAAACCTCTTTATTTTTATTTTTTAAAAATTCTTTCATTTATTTTTTTCTCTTTTTTGCCTCTAAAGGGAGTTGATACAGTTGTGAAGTAAACCTTTAAAAATGCAAATTTGGGCTGGGCATGGTGGCTCACGCCTGTAATCCTAGCACTCTGGGAGGGCAAGATGGGTGGATTGCTCGAGGTCAGGAGTTCGAAACCAGCCTGAGCAAGAGCAGACCCTCTACTATAAACAGAAAGAAATTAATTGGCCAATTAATATATATAGAGAAAAAATTAGCCGGGCATTGTGGCGCATGCCTGTAGTCCCAGCTACTCGGGAGGCTGAGCCCAGGAGTTTGGATCGCTTGAGCCCAGGAGTTTGAGGTTGCTGTGAGCTAGGCTGACGCCACGGCACTCACTCTAGCCTGGGCAACAAAGCCAGACTCTGTCTCAAAAAAAAAAAAAAAAAAAAAAAAATGCAAATTTGGGCTGGTCCAATGGTAGTGGGTTATCACAATTTATTAATATTAGTGTCACTAAAGTTGGTATTCAATCCCCTACTGCTAAATTTGACTGGCTTTAAAAAAAAGTGGGTAAAAAAGAAAGAAAAATAATAAATAAAAATGCAAATTTGATCTCTTTTCATTTTTTTAAAAAAGGCTCCCAACTGCTCTGTGTATAATGTCCAAGTCTCTTACAAGGTTTGGGAACCTTTAAAACCTGGTCCCAGGATAACTACCTTTCCAGTCTCATTTTTAAGCTCTCCCCCCCTTTAAATGTATGCTCCAGCCAAGCTGGATTTTTCTTAGCTTGTCACGTGCTATTCTTCTGCCTAGAACCCCAACTCCCTTCCCTCTTCTCAATTTATATATATAGTCACCCAATGGTGGATTAGGTGTCACTCCTACCTACTCTTGTAGTGCCCTGTGCTTCACCAACTAGATCTCATCCAATCATCTAAATCCACCACTAGTTTGAACTCCTTGAGTTTAATTACCCCAGTGTCCAAAGTACCTAACTTAATTCCCTAATGCCCAATGAATTTTGAATGAATGAAGGCTACCTTCATTGCAAAAATGGGTGGAGGATTTTGAACCAGACCCTAGGATCTTTGGCCTTCAAACAGTCTGTTACTACAGTTTAGAGTTCATTCTCGGGCATGGAGAAACAATTGTTTAAAATCACTGGAATTCAAAATAATTTAGGACTAGGCATAGATTTATCTGCAAAGATCCACACGCTCAAACTAATCACTTCAATGCTCATCAGTCTTTTATTTAAAGCAGATAAGGTGGTTAGCAGCTCCTTACAAAACCTACCACCTGCCAAAAAGAGCAGTCACTTGGTTTGTCCAGTCCTGGGAACTTTTTTGGCGCTTAAGACCCCGCCCACGAGCACCCAAGGTGGCGGAAGAACTTCACGCAACGCCTGACACCTCACACTCTGCGGAGGCATCCCGACGTTACGCCGGCGGCGTAGGCGGAGCGGCCGGTCCTTCCTCTCAGCTGCTTCGGCTCCTCCCCCAGCGCTTCACACGCTCATTGTGAAGCTACAGCGGCCGCCGGCCTCTAAGGCGGTTTGAGACCTTGAGACCCTAAATCCTAGGCGCACGTGAGCGCCCGCGCTGCTCCCTACCCACTCCAAGGGCTAGGGTGCGAGACTCACCTATTTTATTCTCTCCTCTCTCCCGCCGGGAGCTAACCGCCTCGGTGCGCGCGGGTACCTCGCGCCGCCGCTCCCTTCTCCGCCCCTCCCCCTCCGGGCGCTCCCGCCCGCGCGCTCTTCCCCTCCCCGTTCCCCGGCGACGCGCACGCGCGCCAGGCCGGCTCGCGCCCTCTCGCTTTCCTCAGGCCCGCGAGACCCCCTCCCCTTCCGCCTCGCGGCGCTTCCTCGCGCCGCGGTCTTCTCCAGTCACCCCCGGCACCGCGGGGCTCCCCCGCCCGCCAACGGCGGGTCCCCAGCTTCCCAAGCCCCCTCGCTTCCCGCGCTCTCCAGCGGGGACCCAGCCCCGGCCCCCTCGCTCCCTCCCTTCCCTCTAATTCCCCTTCCGGACGCTGCCATCATGTTGAAGCCTCAGCCGCCACAACAGACCTCCCAGCCCCAGCAGCCGCCCCCTACGCAACAGGCCGTGGCCCGCCGGCCCCCCGGGGGCACCAGCCCCCCTAACGGCGGCCTCCCAGGGCCGCTGGCCACCACCTCGGCTCCCCCAGGGCCGCCTCCGGCCGCTTCTCCCTGCCTGGGGCCTGCGGCCGCTGCCGGGAGTGGACTCCGCCGGGGAGCCGAAGGGATCTTGGCGGCGGCAGCGCCGCCGCAGCAGCAGCAGCATCAGGAGAGGCCAGGAGCAGCCGCCATCGGCAGCGCCAGGTGAGAAGGGGTGGGCTTCCGGGCGAGGGAGCCGCGGCTGCCGGCAGGAGGCGGCGGCGCGGTTCTGCGGGGCGGACCCCCAGCCTAGCATCTTTGAGGAGAACTGGGGAGACGGGGAGCCCCTGTGAGGCTGGGGTTGGGCCCCTTCCGGTCCCAAGAGGTTGAAGGAAAGGGGTCCCTGGGCGGTCACCAGAGCACCTGGGGGTCGTGCTCAGCGCCCGGGGCCTAGTCAGAGCTTGGGGCTCCGGCCTTAAGGGTAGGCGGGGCGCATCCCGCCAGTGCCGTCGGAATGGGGAGCGGCTGGGGGGGGTGGAGAGGTGATCGGGGTCCCCGGCTCCATTACCACGGAGGGTCTCGCGGTCCCCGGCTTCAGCCAATGGGGAATCTGCTGCGGGAAGGGGTCCCCGGCTGTAGCCAATGGAGGGGGGCGCGCGGCCCACAGTTTGGCCAATGGGGAGGGAGGGACTTGGGAGCGGGTTGCTACCTCCCCCTTCCCGGTCTGGCCAGTAGGAGGGGAGCGAGGTGGGCGGGGGGACGGAAGGAGGGACAACTGGGAGGACTGCCGGCCGGGAACCTCCAGCGCGCGCGCGCCCTTCCTGTACGTGCGCGTGGATGCTGTCTTATGACCCGGGCGTTCGCGTTCCCGGGTAACACCTAGGGCAGGGTCTGGGAGTGTCCAGGGAGGGGTTCGTCTGCTGTTCGTGGATGAGTAGTGGACAGTCCACTCTGTTCTGTGTGTGTTAATGGAATTGAGTGTGGCTGGACACGCAGGCGCAGTGGGTTCTAATCGCGGGAGGGGAGATTTTGAAGAGGCCCGTGGGCTTTAGTGCGCAGGCGCAGACCGGGCGAGGCCTCCCGGTGGATAGCTTTTGCGGCTGCGCTGTCCCCCAGCCCCGCCAACGGCCCCCTCTTCGCCTTCTTCAACCGCCGGTTACATCAGCCAGCGAGGAGTAGGGTTACCTGGCGATTGGTGACCTCTGCAGAGTGGGTAACAGGCTGAATGAGTAATGAGGTCGAGGGGATGGGGTGCGGAGAGAATGCCCCCTCCTCCCAGGGTTTGGGGTGTAAGGCTCCTGAAAGTGATTGTCTTTTCTGTTTGGGAGGTAATGTGCCTGAGCTAGATAGTTCCAATCTGCACTCCCTTAGCTTTTTCCTTCACATGTGGAGCGGGTTAATATTGTAGCATTGGTCTGTTTGAAGCATGCAACCTTGGCCCCTTGGAGAAAGTGAAATGGTTCTGTTCCCGTTGGCTCTTAGGGCGGTTGACAACCATTGTTGATGTCATTTTTACTGGCATTTGGAAGAAATGTGTTTACTGGCTTTTAATGCCTATTATTTTCTTCCGCTATAAGGTGAGAATTTGAAAATCTTGTTGATTAATTGGTTTGTAGCCTAAATCAGCATCATCATGTGGTGTATGGTTGTAGGATTTACCATTAATTTCATAATGATGTAAGAGGGATTGAACAAATTTAAATAACTAGTGTCTTATTTCCTTCTTTTGTAGGGGACAGAGCACAGGAAAGGGACCCCCACAGTCACCGGTGAGTGCCTTTTCCCTGTTAAGATACATGGACCTAAAAGATGCATACATGGGAATATAAGGCAAATTAGGTACAGAGATAGTCAAATGGGCTTGGAACAACTGTGGACCCAGTATATACAGGGTGGATGTGAGTAGAGTGTGGGCATTTAGAAAGAAAAGTGAGGTGTTGACTGGCTGCTCCTTTCTCTCTCTCTTTCTCTCTGTGTTAACTGACAGGTGTTTGAAGGTGTCTACAATAATTCCAGAATGCTGCATTTCCTTACAGCTGTTGTGGTAAGTGGGTACTTAGCCACTAGGTTGCTTGAAAAATATAATGCATCTGTTTTGTGGAGGCACTTTTCTTATTTTCCCCCCTCTCCCAGGGCTCAACTTGTGATGTAAAGGTGAAAAATGGCACCACCTATGAGGGTATCTTCAAGACTCTGAGCTCAAAGGTCAGTGCACTCAAACTCACTTATTTGGGGAGTTGCATGAAAGGAGGAAGAGGAGAATGAAATAGGCTCATTGAGGAGGGTGTGAGTTGGGTAGTGTTAGACTATGGTGTTTAGTAGTTTCTGTAGCCCTGTGCTGAATAGTACTGTAAGTGATAAAAGATAAATTTGAGAGCTGGATAAAATGGTAAATTATTTGGTAAATAATGGTAAAATGCTTATGTTTAAAATTTTAATTTCTAAATTTGAGACTTTTGCTAAATCCTTTGGCTAATGTTGAGCAGACAGTGCACTTGGTTCCTAGTGTGTTGAGAATGTGGTGTTGGGAAAAGTTTAGAAAGGGTAAGAGAAAAATAGGCATATCTTTGCTTTCATACTTCTCCATATTGACCTTCGGGTGTTGGGGAATGGGGCTTTTGTAGTTTGAACTAGCAGTAGATGCTGTGCACCGGAAAGCATCTGAGCCAGCAGGTGGACCTCGGCGGGAAGACATTGTGGACACCATGGTGTTTAAGCCAAGTGATGTCATGCTTGTCCACTTTCGAAATGTTGACTTCAATTATGCTACTAAAGGTATTGTGCTAGGCTTTATGTCAGACCTACTATGTATGAGCAGAGGGCAGTTCATGTGCAGGTGGAACATGTTATCTTGATTCCTCCCCCCTTACTGCCTTTTTTTTTTCTGAGGGAGATGGCTGGATTTTTCTTCTCGAAACTGTCTTGACATCTAATACATAGTGGAATGAATCCTGGCCTGTGTTGTGGTTCTTCATATTTTCCCTAGTTTTTAACTTTTTGTTCCTTTCGAGTCTTAATAATAATAACAGATCGGGTTTTTTATATTCTTCACCACCACCACCACCCCCAATTTTGATACACAAATATACATACTCTAAAATCTGAGTTTCTTAAATTTCTCTTTGCTCCTGAACTGCTTGGTGGGGGGGGAGGGGGTTTGAGGAATGTTGGAAAGAAAGCTATGAAACATCACCTGGCTCCTGATTTTCAACTTTGCTGCCCCCACAGACAAGTTCACTGATTCAGCCATTGCCATGAACTCCAAGGTGAATGGGGAGCACAAAGAGAAGGTGCTTCAGCGCTGGGAAGGGGGTGACAGCAACAGTGATGACTACGACCTCGAGTCTGACATGGTATAGTCTCCTTCCCTAACAGCTGGGCAGACAGAATGGCTTGTTGACAGTGAAGTCTATCTTGGAACCAAGACTTGATTCTTGGGGAGGTGGGAGAAAAATATTTACTATCGCCTATTGATGGCGATTAGGTAGCAAATAGAGAGGTACAGAAAATAGCAAAATAAAAATGTCTGTTCCTCCGGCATCAATAATTGACAACTATTAGCATTTGCTTCAAGTCACTTATTTTTTTCAATATAACAAAAGGTATAAGACAAGATTGACTACTGTATAAGCCCGTTTCCTTTCTCAAAAGCAACTACTGTGATGCATTTAAAATATGATGAATAGACCCAGGCTTGGGTATACATGCCTGTAGTCCCAGCTACTCAGATGGCTGAGATGGGAGAATCACTTGCGATCAGGAGTTCAAGGCTGCAAGTAACTTATGATGACACCTGTGAGTAGCCACTGCACTCCAGCTTGGGCAACATAGCAAGACCCTTCTCTTTTTTAAAAAAACAACTCACTAATTAACGCATTATTGTCTGGGTTTGTTTAATTTGCACAAGAATTTATTGTTTTTGCCCCTTTTTGTTTTTTTGAACTTTTCATGTTGATACATAGGTCTAGTTCATTCCTTTTAACTGCTATATTCTGTCTTTAAAATATATTTTGAGACAGGATCTTGCTCTGTTGCTCAGGCCAGAGTACAGAGGCATCATCATATCTCTCTGCAACCTCAAATTCCTGGGTTCAAGTGGTCTGCCTGCCTCAGCCTTCCGAGCAGCTGGAACTGTAGGCACCTAACCACCAGGCCCAGCTGATTTTTCTGTTTTTTGTAGAGACATGGTCTCGCTATGTTGTTCAGGCTGGTCTGGAGCACTCCCAAAGTGCTAGGATTGTAGGCATGAGCCACTGCACCTGGCCTATTTTATTTATATTTGTACATATATATATAAATGCCAAATTGTATTTGTCTCTTAACTGATCTGTATTTTGTTGCTTCTAAAAATGTCACCTCTTTGAGCTTTTAGAATACGTATCCCCTTGCACATGTGCTAGAATTTCTCTGGGATGTCCTGGAAACAGATTTGTTAGGCCATAGGACTTTACGGTTTTACCAGTTATTTCTAATTTTGTGATGTGATTGTTAGTACCAGTTGATACTCTCATCAGCCATGTTCCTGTTCTTTTCACTCTTGGTGTGGTTACATTTTTAAGCTTTTAATCTGATGAAAGGGAAATGATGCATCATTGTTGCTTTCTTTTTTCTGTTTTGAAACATTATCCTTTCCCCCCTCCTTAGTCTAATGGATGGGACCCCAATGAAATGTTCAAGTTCAATGAGGAGAACTACGGTGTGAAGACCACCTATGATAGCAGTCTCTCTTCTTATACGTGAGTGTCTTGGTACTTCCCAAGGTGGTATATTTTGCAGTGTGGGGTCACAGAGGACACCATCTGTAGGTGGAACATAGTTTTTGCTCATTCTTTTCTCAGTATCTAGGTTGCCCACCCCCTGCTTCTAGACTTCCTTATGGAACTGCTCCCTCAAAGGTTTTCTCCTACTTTTTCCTGATTCCAGACTACCCCATAGGTAGAATTAACTGCTTTATTTGTTTTCCACCCATACTTTTCCTGTAGAACTTAAAACATATAAGCGTCTAAGTGTTCTTCAGATTCAGAGATAAGCCTTGGTACTCTGCCTGGGACCCAGTATATGCCCCTTTAATCTATGTTGAGTTGTCGAAGAAATCGAACCCCTATATGCCTGAACTAATGATTAAACTGATGTTTTCCCTTTTTTCCTCTTCTCCCATCACTGGGATTGTGGTGATCTGTGGGCTTCTCTCAGGGTGCCCTTAGAAAAGGACAACTCAGAAGAGTTTCGTCAGCGGGAACTGCGTGCAGCCCAGTTGGCCCGGGAGATTGAATCGAGCCCCCAGTACCGCCTGCGGATCGCCATGGAGAACGATGATGGGCGCACCGAAGAGGAAAAGCACAGTGCAGTCCAGCGGCAGGGCTCAGGGCGGGAGAGCCCCAGCTTGGCATCCAGGTATTGCTGGGAGCAGCCAGCGCTGTTTGGGTCTCACTGTAGGGTGTAGGGCACAGGCCAAGAGTTTTATACACTGTTAATTAAGCATCACAACCATGTGACATATAGGTTAATACATAGTTATTCCTAATTTTTAGGAGATTGAAGCCTAGAGAAGTAATTTGTCCAAAAGAACAAAGCTGAAGCTTATGGATTTAGAAAAAAATGATTCTTTTTCAGGATTTCAGTATACGTTGTCTTTTTCTCTATGTATATATTTGTATGTATGTGGTGGTTCTTTTTTTCAATGCTGAGGAATCTTCACATACATATTTTTGCTTTACAAAAATGAAATCTCACTGTACATGATCTTGTTTACTAAAAGCTGCATTTTGATCTACAATGTAATCCTACCTTTCTCATATCATAGGTCAGGAATGGTAGAATTGTGGAGCACTGGCCTGGTTGGGTGGGTCTGGGTAGCTGTAACATGAGGTTAAGCCTGCAGCAACAGAACATTTAACTGGGACAGATCTTGCAGTGGGATAGTGAAAGAAGCTGGAGCCAGGCAGAGAGAGACAGAATGTGTATGTGTGTGTTGAAGTAGAGAAGGACTTCAAAAGGAAACATCTTTCCAGAATGTATGGGGTTTGTGGCTACCTTACTTGAACTCCTTGAATTTTTTCCCCAGGGAGGGGAAATATATCCCTCTGCCTCAGCGAGTTCGGGAAGGTCCTCGGGGAGGTGTTCGATGCAGCAGCTCTCGGGGCGGCCGGCCTGGCCTTAGTTCTTTGCCACCTCGTGGCCCTCACCATCTTGACAATAGCAGCCCTGGCCCAGGTTCTGAGACACGTGGTATCAATGGAGGTGAGTTGGGAAGCAGACTTTGGGGGGCAGGGAAGGAGATGGTAAGAAGGTGGGAAGGGTAATCAAAAGGGTTTAGATGGGTTGGAACGATGAGGCATGGGCAGTGATATAATAACGGGTACTCTGCCTCTTCTGATTTTTGTTCATCTTTTTTTAAAAAAAAATAGGTCCTTCCCGCATGTCTCCTAAGGCACAGCGGCCTCTGAGAGGCGCCAAGACTCTGTCTTCACCCAACAATAGGTCTTCTGGAGAAGCTTGTGTTCCACCTCCTCCTGCAGGTAAAACTTGGTAGTGTTAGATAAAGAAATAGATAGAAATTTGTAGAAGAATATAGATGTATCAGTTGTTGGAATGGTGGGATGGAAGACAGTTTCAAGGTAGATGTTTGGGGAGTTTGGATTTGTCCTTTTTGAGAAAGAATTTTTCATGTTCCCTAGTGCAGAAATCCCAATTTAGCATTCCATGGGTTGTATCTGACTGGCAGATGTCTTTTGTTTAGATTTGAATTAGTTGCCAACATTTTAAAACAAGAGAAGTCATAGAAAATTTTCTATTTCTTTTGAATTACAGAAAGTTCTGCCAACACTGAGCCTGCCTTGCTGCATAGCTCTAGTTGGCTGGAACCGAACCACAACTGCCCCTTTAAGCATTCCAGTCGCTCATGATGCCCATGAGGCCATTTACCTGCTTATGTTACCTGCCTTGGGCTTCTAGACATTTAAGTCTGTGACCCTGGGTGTGATAAAGTGTGTAAACTTTCTTGGTATTTTGAGTGAGGCCTCTGTACCCACTGCCTGTTGAACAGCAGTAACCATTGTACAGCTCCCCCTTTTCTTCCAGTGGGCCGGATGTACCCCCCGCGCTCTCCCAAGTCTGCCCCTGCCCCAATCTCACCTTCCTGTCCTGAGCCTCCCATTGGCTCGGCAGTGCCAACCTCTTCAGCCTCCATCCCTGTGACGACAGCAGCAGATCCTGGAGTGGGCTCCATTTCCCCAGCTTCTCCGAAGATCTCCTTGGCCCCCACAGATGGTAAGAGCCAGATGGTTGAGGGCTGTGGACGGTATGAAGTGTGGTTCTG
The DNA here is from genome assembly GCA_008750895.1 of Mirza zaza. NCBI lineage: Eukaryota > Metazoa > Chordata > Mammalia > Primates > Cheirogaleidae > Mirza > Mirza zaza. The sequence goes on from VSMD01106792.1 coordinate 12,761, forward strand.
GACAGAAGGACCTTCAGGCATCTCTCTCTCCTTGTTTAGTAAAAGAACTCTCCACCAAGGACCCTGGGAGAACTCTGGAGCCTCAGGAACTGGCCCGGATAGCTGGGAAAGGTGAGGGTTGTTTTTTGTTGAGGACGAATGCCCCTTTGTTTGGGAGAGCATTTCAGTTAGGAAGCTTACTGGAATTCAGAAGCAGATGCTATCTATTAGCTTTTTTTATTTATTTATTTTTATTTCGGCATATGATGGGGATACAGATTTTAAGGTTTCAATAAATGCCCTTTCCCCCCTTGTCTATTAGCTTTTGATCCTAATTTAATTACTCTGAGGATTCTCAAGAGTTTCTCTTTTTTTGTTGCTTTCTTGTCCTCTGGGCAATTGGCAATGTGTAGTCACCTTTGAGAAAGTATGTATATTACATTTTCTCCTTTTTCACTGTTTTCTTATAGTCCCTGGCCTTCAGAATGAACAGAAACGATTTCAACTGGAAGAACTGAGAAAGTTTGGGGCCCAGTTTAAGGTGAGAGAAGTATGAAACAAGCTAGGATGTTAGCAGGGTGAAGGGTTGTGTGGGCAGTTTGCAGAAGAGACAGAGTAGTAGGTAGGATAGAAGAGATAAGATCAAGCAAGGATGAAAGAAAGAAGCGAGGCCTGAGGTTTGGAGCAGACAGTATTGTGTATATTTTTCTCCTTCCAGCTTCAGCCCAGTAGCTCACCTGAGACCAGCCTGGATCCTTTTCCTCCCCGGATCTTAAAGGAAGAGGCCAAAGGGAAGGAGAAGGAGGTTGATGGTCTATTGACTTCAGAGCCCATGGGATCCCCTATCTCCTCCAAGACGGAGTCAGTATCGGATAAGGAGGACAAACTGCCCCTAGCACCAGCAGGAGGCACTGAGGGGCCAGAGCAGCCCCCACCACCTTGCCCAAGCCAAACTGGCAGCCCCCCAGTGGGTCTCATCAAGGGAGATGACAAGGATGAGGGCCCTGTTGCTGAGTAAGTGGGGTTAGGAGCTGGGGGCATGTCGGAGAATGAGGGGCAAGCCATGAAGATTGATTTTACTTTCTCTCATAGACAAGTGAAGAAATCAACGTTGAACCCCAATGCCAAGGAGTTCAATCCCACAAAGCCTCTGCTCTCTGTGGTGAGATGGGATGGAAGAATGTGGGCTCTGATGTCTGTGAGGGAAACTTGGGAGGGACTGGTAGACAACGGAGGGGAGCACTTCACTTCCAGGCCCGTGGGTATTGAGGGGACAGCAAACAGGGAGAGCAGCTTATAGGCTGGTTTGAGGAACATGGACCCAAGCCTTGGGTGACAGGATCCTGATGAGTCTGACAGGTGTTTGTAGGTTTTGTAGCATTTGGCTTATGGAGTACTTCAGTGGTGTAGTTATGAACACAGGCCTCATTCAGGCTAGTTGACTTGCCCTGAACCACTGTACTTAAAAACCACTTCTCTGTCTCACTTTCCTTACCCATAGTCTGAGAATGCACATCTCATAGGATTTCATATGCGTTTTAGCCAAAATAAAGTGCAAGGATGTGTTTGGCACACAGCGTTCCATGATTGCTACCTATTACAAGCATGGCCAGGAATCAGAGGGGAGGGTACAGAAATAAACCATTGTCCTTCCTTGTCTCTTACAGAACAAGTCCACTAGTACCCCAACTTCTCCGGGGCCCCGGACTCATTCAACTCCCTCCATCCCGGTGCTGACAGCAGGCCAGAGTGGGCTGTATAGCCCCCAGTACATCTCCTACATACCTCAGATCCACATGGGACCAGCTGTGCAGGTAGGAGAAGAGCCTGGGTGGGTCCAGGATTTGGTTGGGCTGGCTGAGGGACCAAGTCATTCAGCCTCATCTGTCCTTGTCTCCAGGCACCTCAGATGTATCCGTATCCTGTATCCAATTCAGTGCCTGGGCAGCAGGGCAAGTACCGAGGAGCAAAAGGTGAGCAGGGTTGGGAGGGGCAGTCAGTGGGACTGCCCAGCGCCTCCTGGCAGGTGGAGCTTGAGCTCTGCACTATGTTCCCCCTGCCCCCAGGCTCCCTGCCCCCCCAGCGCTCGGACCAACACCAGCCAGCCTCAGCCCCTCCGATGATGCAGGCCGCCGCTGCTGCTGGCCCACCTCTGGTGGCTGCCACACCTTACTCTTCCTACATCCCCTACAACCCACAGCAGTTCCCAGGCCAGCCAGCCATGATGCAACCCATGGCCCACTACCCCTCACAGGTAACTGTGGCCCAGGAGGGAAGTGAGGATCCAAAGGTCCTGCTAGGGATCTCCCCTTCTTCACCTCTAAGACCCAGGAGCTGGGTGAGGGCAGTGGGTGGTGGTGGCCAGCTGTGGGATTGGAGGTGTCAGACTTAGACTTGAATCCTGGCCCTGGTAGGACTCGTAATGAGACATTGAACATCTATCTCAGCCTTAGTTTTTTTCCTCTGAAGCGTAGGTGAGGTAGTATCTGCCTGTCAGGATTGTTGTGAAGGTTAAACAAGGTAATTGTGGCCAGTCCCAACCAGTGCTGTGCATACAGAGATTGGGCAGGAGGACACTCCCCAGTCTGCTGTGCTGATCATTTCTCTGTCCCACCAGCCGGTGTTCGCCCCTATGCTTCAAAGCAACCCACGCATGCTGACGTCGGGTAGCCATCCCCAGGCCATTGTGTCATCCTCCACCCCTCAGTACCCTTCTGCAGAGCAGCCCACCCCCCAAGCCCTTTATGGTGAGTTCTGCTGTGTCCTCCTCTGCTCCAAGCTGTGCTCCTTGGCCCCCTCTGGTGTGCTCAGCGCTGGTTCTCTCCCTCTTTCCTGCTGTAGCCACTGTTCACCAGTCCTACCCACACCATGCCACGCAGCTCCACGCCCACCAGCCGCAGCCGGCTACCACGCCTACTGGGAGCCAGCCGCAGTCCCAGCATGCGGCCCCCAGTCCTGTCCAGGTGCCTGCCGTGGGGGTCTGAGTGGTAGGGCAGAATGGGTGACTGGAAGAGGGGGATAGGGCTGGGGTCATTCCACAGCAGAGAGGATCATTGGGGGTCAGTGAGTGGTTAGCCTGGGTGCTGGAGGGGTGGGTGACACTCACCCTCACCCTCCTCTGGCAGCATCAGGCAGGGCAGGCCCCACACCTGGGCAGTGGACAGCCACAGCAGAATCTGTACCACCCAGGGGCCCTGACAGGCACGCCGCCCTCTCTGCCACCGGGACCTTCTGCCCAGTCCCCTCAGAGCAGCTTCCCCCAACCAGCCGCTGTGTATGCCATCCATGCCCACCAGCAGCTGCCCCACGGCTTCACCAACATGGCCCATGTTACCCAGGTAAGAGTCCATGGGACCCACTTCCTCCGGGTCTGGGTCTTTTTGCCAGAGGACGTGAGCCTTGGGGCTGTCCCATTCCCAAATCTCTGGTACTTTTGCAGTCATGCTCTGACCCTAGGTCTCTCAGAGCTGTTCTCAGACCTCCCCCGTTCTTTTTGTTCTCTACAGGCCCATGTCCAAACTGGAATCACAGCAGCCCCGCCCCCTCACCCTGGGGCTCCCCACCCGCCCCAGGTGATGCTGCTGCACCCACCCCAGAGCCATGGGGGGCCCCCCCAAGGCGCGGTGCCCCAGAGTGGGGTGCCTGCACTCTCAGCTTCCACACCCTCACCCTACCCCTACATCGGACACCCCCAAGGTGAGCAGCCTGGCCAGGCGCCTGGATTTCCAGGAGGAGCCGATGACAGGATTCGTGAGTTCTCGTTAGCTGGGGGAATTTGGCATGGAAGAGCTGAGGGGCTGCAGGTGGGGCAGGATGCACGGGTTCTGGGTGGGGAGTGAGGGGTCTTGGAGGCAGGGCTGTCCCACAGGGCGCCCGCCAACGTGCACCTGTCTGTGAAGTATGTAGGGTGGGCAGAAGCCACAGTCGCCGCCGCCAGGGGCTTGCTCCTGGCTCTGTCCTTTGCTTCCCTCCGTCCTCGCTCAGTTGTGATCCAGCAGCCCCCCTCCCCACTGCCTCCCCAGCTCTCAGTGACCCCGACTGTCTCCTGACTTAGCCGAGGTAAGGTCAGCGCAGCAGACAGGGCCAGACTGGGGTGTGGGGGGCTGAGCTGGGCACACAAGTAAGGGCTCTGGCTTACTGGGAAACAGCGTTTGACCTGTGCTTCTGACAGCCCCATGAGACACCTTGAGGAGGCCGCTCCTACCCAAACATCCCCACGCCCCCACTGGACGGCATTGGATGAAGGGACAGCTGCTTGGGTTCTAATGCTCCTGCTCTCTTCTCTTTCCCCTCCAACCAGTTCAATCTCATCCCTCCCAGCAGCTCCCCTTCCACCCCCCGGGGAACTGAAGATTGTCCTGGCCGCGACCTGAGACCTCCATGAGTGGAGGGAAGAGTGATCTATGTCTCTTCCCCCAGCAGCTCGGACCAGTCCCAGCCCCCCAATCCCCCCTTTCCCCCGGGGGAGCTGGGGAATTCCTGCCAAGCACCTTGAATGGGAGGGGCCCCAAAGTGGGCAGGGCCAGGGTCCAGCAGGGGTTGGGGGGTTCCTGCTCTGCCCTGCCCGTTCCCACCCAGTCTTGCCCTCCCATCCTCTCATCTGTTCCCCCGCTGGAGATGGAAGATCTTTTATTTTCTATTATTTATAACTTCAGACTTGGGCCCCCCTGTTCTTTCTTTCCCATTAACTTGAGTGATCTGTGTGAGAGACAGACAGATGCCCCACAAGGATGGTTGGACAAGGACTTTTACTTTTTATTACATAAAAATATTAAAAAATAAAAAAAAATAATAAAAATTTAAACTAACTTAACCTGCCTATAGTTTCCTCTTTGGAGACTAGAGTATGGTTATAGCTCTATAGTCTCATTAGTACTAGTATTACATTTATCTTCCCATCATCTGTTCCCTGTTTCCCTTCATGTAAAAATTGTAGCCAGTTTCTCTAAACCCTAGGATAAGGGGAAGCAAATCAGAGTATTAACACTATTCCTTTAAAGGTGAGATCCAAACAACATTCTGAAGTCGTGTAGTTGGCGACTGAGGTTCTGGATAACTGGATGGCTAAACGTGTGAGATAGTCCCCTTCCCAAAATGGAGCGGTGTGGCAGTGTGATGCTGTCCCTGGCTGGCTCTGGAGCTGCTGCACAGGGCATCCAACCTCCCAGTGAAATGTTCTCATCCCAAAGTGAGCCTCGATCTCAAGGTGCAATAGAAAGTTTTCGGTTCCAATATCAGTGCCTCATGAATTAGGTTCACCTCTTTATGTTGAAAGCTGCTTTAGTGTTTCTGGCCATTGGAAATTAAAGGCCTGACTGATGCACACCTGAGGTCTTGGATGTGGGCATGAGAGGTATTAAAGGTGAAGTTGCTAGTGGGAGATGGGGGTAAAGGACCGGTTGGGGAACCAGGTTTAGAGGAGCAGGAGCTAAATTCAGGGTTATGGATGGGACAAGAAGATCGAAGCATGGCATGTGGAAAGGACAATAGGATTCAGAGGAGGTGTTTTTTTCAAGGAGGCAGTTTGGATTTCTCTTACTGAGGCCTGACCTTGGTTTCCTTATCTTTAAAGTAGAGATAATTTCACCTTTACAGACTTGTGAGGATGAGACTGGTGTTCAGTGGTAGGCAAGGGTGTTTCAGCTTGGACTGCAGCCCAGAAAACTTTGCTGAGACAAGGGCAGGAAGAATGAAGGCTAGATACTGGGGGAGATCCTCAGGGTATGAGGATCTGAAACTTGGTAATAGGTAGGCATGGTGGGGAGGGAGAAGGTATATTAAGGAGGGGATTTTACTTGGTAGCTGCTTGATTGCTAAAAACAGGGTTGGGGTCCCAAGTGGAAGAACTCTGCAAAGATGGGGATAGGATGAGGGGACATCAACTAGGGTGAGGAGTGGAGGACAATGACAGAAGCAGCAGGAGTAGGAAAGCCTTCAGTTGAGCTCAGGATGTCTGAAGCCCAGATGGAGATACAGGTGTCTGTAGCACTGAATGGTGCAGGTGTTGGTGAGCAGTCCTTTTGATGCTTTATGGGAGGATTGCAGATAGGTCATCCAAGCCCCCCCCCCCCAAGGAATGCATGAAACTGGAGGTGATATTGAGCCCTATACATGCTATGTTCTTTCCTATATATACATACCAATGATAACGTTTGATGTGTTAGGCACAGTACTCATGCACTTCAGGGCCATTCTTAAGTAAAATAGGATTCCTTGCACACAAACATATGATACCATGACAGTTGATCTGATAACCTTGATGGCTGCTAACAGGCAAAGGGATCATTCACATCCAGAGTAGGACAGAGCAGAATGGTGAGAGATTCCATCATGCAGTGTAAATTTGAAACTTAAGAATTGTTTCCAGATTTTTACATTTAGTGTCTTTAGACCACAGTTGACTGCAGGTAGCTGAAACTGAAAGCCATACTGCAAATGGGTGGGAGTACTGTATATTAATTTATCATCTTTGAGCAGAAGTCTTTTCAAAGTTGGAAGGGAACTTAGTTTTGTTTTGGTTTTTTTTGAGACAGAGTCTCACATTATTGCCCAGGCTAGAGTGAGTGCCGTGGCGTCAGCCTAGCTCACAGCAACCTCAAACTCCTGGGCTCAAGCAGTCCTGCTGCCTCAGCCTCCCAAATAGCTGGGACTACAGGCATGTGCCACCATGCCCGGCTAATTTTTTCTATATATATTAGTTGGCCAATTAATTTCTTTCTATTTATAGTAGAGATGGGGTCTCGCTCTTGCTCAGGCTGGTCTCGAACTCCTGAGCTCAAACGATCCGCCCACCTCGGCCTCCCAGAGAGCTAGGATTACAGGCTTGAGCCACCGTGCCTGCTGGAACTTAGTTTTTATCCAGGGAAGAATTCCCTTGTAAAACCTTTCAGCTTTGCCTTGAACAGAGGAGAAAACAAAGCTGCTCCATCATTGGGCAATACTTCATACAAAGTTCTTCCTTATATCGTCCCTCCTCTCACTTGCTTCGCTTAGTTTGCTTTTGCTGTGGAATCCCCCGATCAGGTTGAGTTTCTCAAAACCTCTCTCAGATTGGGCCCAAGAGCGTTCTTTTCTGGGGGCTTGTCCATTTGTCCCCACTCCCCACTGAATGCTACTTTTTTGTTTGGGATCAGCATCCTTACCAGTCATTCCAAGTTTTAAAATCTCAGCATTTTGTTCCCTGCATATTAGATAAACAGTCTTTTTCTTCATTTTAAATTCTTGGTAAATGTTGAAAATCAAATTTATTCTTCAACCTCTCTTGTGGTTGGAACCAGTGATACAGCAGTGATGACCCATCAAAGATGCTTCAGGAGTGATCATTTGCTGAGATTTTATTCATGTCAAGAGCCTCAGGTAGCAGGTTTAGAGATGAACAAGACACAGGCGTACCTCATTTTACTGCACTTTGCTGTATTGCGCTTCTCAGGCGTCTTTTACAATTCGAAGATTTGCAGAAACCCTGCACTGAGCAAGTCTACCGGTACATTTTCCCAGCAGCATGTGTTCAATTCATGTCATTTTTTCTTTCAGCAATAACGTATTTTTTAATTAAGGTATGTACAGGTACGTACATAGCTTTTTTACTCATTGCTATTGTATGCTTAATACAGTCAACCTCTGAACAAAATGGGCTTGAACTATGTGGGTCCATTTATGTGCAGATTTTTTTCAATGAAAGTTGCACTGAGTGTGCCAGCCTCCCCTTCTACCTCCGCCCCTGAAACAGCAAGACCAACCCCTCCTGTTCCTCAGCCTACTCAACATGAAGATGACAAGGATGAAAACCTTTAGATGATCCACTTAATAATAAATGTATTTTCTTGTCTGTGATTTTCCTAATGTCTTTTTTTCTCTAGCTTATTTTAAGAATACAGTATGTAGGCCGGGCGCGGTGGCTCAAGCCTGTAATCCTAGCTCTCTGGGAGGCCGAGGTGGGCGGATCATTTGAGCTCAGGAGTTCGAGACCAGCCTGAGCAAGAGCGAGACCCCACCTCTATTATAAATAGAAAGAAATTAATTGGCCAACTAATATATAGAAAAAATTAGCCGGGCATGGTGGCACATGCCTGTAGTCCCAGCTACTTGGGAGGCTGAGGCAGCAGGATTGCTTGAGCCCAGGAGTTTGAGGTTGCTGTGAGCTAGGCTGACGCCACGGCACTCACTCTAGCCTGGGCAATAAAGTGAGACTCTGTCTCAAAAAAAAAAAAAAGAATACAGTATGTAATACAGATAATGTACAAAATGTGCTAATTGGCTGTTATCAGGTTTCCAATCAACAGATTTTTGGGAAGTCAAGAGTTATACATGGGTTTTTGACTGCACAGGGTGTTAGTGCCCCTTACCCCCTTACTGTTCAAGGGTCAACTGTAATATAAATGTGACTTTCATATGCACTGAAAAACCAAAAAATATTTGTAACTTGCTTTCTTGCAGTAGTCTAGAACCAAACCTGCAGCATCTCCAAGATATGCCTATAGAGTACCTTATTAATCAAGTCAGTCTAAACAGGCAGGCTGGGCTTGGTGGCCTCATGCCTGTAATTCCAGCACTCTGGGAGGCTGAGGCAAGAGGATGACATGAGGCCAGGAATTTGAAACCAGCCTGAGCAACACAGCAGTATCTGTCTCTACAAAAAAATTAAAAAAAAAAAAAGGCCGGGTGCGGTGGCTCACGCCTATAATCCTAGCATTCTGGGAGGCCGAGGCGGGAGGATTGCTCGAGGTCAGGAGTTCGAGACCAGCCTGAGCGAGACCCCGTCTCTACTATAAATAGAAATAAATTAATTGGCCAACTAATATATATAGAAAAAATTAGCCCGGCATGGTGGCACATGCCTGTAGTCCCAGCTACACGGGAGGCTGAGGCAGGAGGATCGTCTGAGCCCAGGAGTTAGAGGTTGCTGTGAGCTAGGCTGACGCCACGGCACTCACTCTAGCCTGGACAACAGAGTGAGACTGTCTCAAAAAAAAAAAACAAAAAACAGNTGTGAGCTAGGCTGACGCCACGGCACTCACTCTAGCCTGGACAACAGAGTGAGACTGTCTCAAAAAAAAAAAACAAAAAACAGGGCCGGGTGTGGTGGCTCACGCCTGTAATCCTAGCACTCTGGGAGGCCTAGGTGGGTGGATTGCTCAAGGTCAGGAGTTCAAAACTAGCCTGAGCAAGAGCAAGACCCCATCTCTACTATAAATAGAAATTAATTGGCCAACTAAATATATATATAAATTAGCCGGGCATGGTGGTGCATGCCTGTAGTCCCAGCTACCCGGGAGGCTGAGGCAGGAGGATCACTTGAGCCCAGGAGTTTGAGGTTGCTGTGAGCTAAGCTGATGCGATGGCACTCTAGCCTGGGCAACAAAAGCGAGACTCTGTCTCAAAACAATAAAATAAAAATAAAAAACCAGTCAGACAAGCTGGGCGTGGTGACTCAGGCCTGTAATCCTAGCACTCTGGGAGGCTGAGGTGGGCAGATTGCTCGAGGTCAGGAGTTCAAAACCAGCCTGAGCGAGATCCTGTCTCTACTAAAAATAGAAAGAAATTAATTGACCAACTAAAAATATATATACAAAAAAAAAATTAGCCAGGCATGGTGGCGCATGCCTGTAGTCCCAGCTACTAGGGAGGCTGAGGCAGGAAGATCGCTTGAGCCCAGGAGATTGAGGTTGCTGTGAACTAGGCTGATGCCACGGCACTCACTCTAGCCTAGGCAACAAAGTGAGACTCTGTCTCAAAAAAAACCAAAAACCAGTCGGGCATTGTGGTATATGCCCATAGTCCCAGCTACTCCAGGAGCTTGAGGTTACAGTGAGTTATGATGACACCACTGCACTCCAGCCTGGCTGACAGCAAGACCATGTCTCTTAAAAAATAAAAAGTTTAAACAGGTAACTAGACACTGACCTAGCAACTACTCAAAGAGGACGTAAGGTGCATTTGGCACCTGAACTCAGGCCATGCTGGCTCTGGTGGTAACCAAATTCATTCCCAGTATCTCCCAGGAGACTGTTCAACAATACCCTACTGTAGCATTCTACTAGGCAATCACAAAGGCTCACTGGACTGGATTTCTCAAGTTGTTGTAGCAATAATGGTGGCTTTATTTTTTTAGTCTTTTTATTTATTTATTTTTTGAGACAGAGTCTCACTTTGTTGCCCAGGATAGAGTGAGTGCTGTGGCATCAGCCTAGCTCACAGCAACCTCAAACTCCTGGGCTCAACCAATCCTTCTGCCTCAGCCTCCCAAGTAGCTGGGACTACAGGCATGTACCACCATGCCTGGCTAATTTTTTTTATATCTATTAGTTGGCCAATTAATGTCTTTCTATTTTATAGTAGAGACAGGGGTCTCACTCTTGCTCAGGCTGGTTTCGAACTCCTGACTTCGAGCAATCCGCCCGCCTCTGCCTCCCAGAGTGCTAGGATTACAGGTGTGAGCCACCGCACCCAGCCTAATGGTAGCTTTAAAGACAGCTTTTCTGGCCTATACCTTAGAGATGGACTCTCGCTGCTAGAGAGTCCATGGGCTATTAAAATGGCTCTGGGCTCTCACAAGCTCCTCATCTGGTCTTCAATGCCTTTTGTATTCCTTCATCCTCCAACGTACACAAAGGACAGACACAAAAGCTGGCTTACTATTCACAGAACAGTTTATTGGCCCACCTCACCTGGCAGACCACCCCTACTGACCAAGGGGAAGTGTCCGTCTAGCTGCATTGCCAGGTTGCAGCTCGTGCCCTCAGGGCACCAGAAGCGGGAGAGAACACTGGCCAAGGCAGCCCTAAATTCAAGAGAACGTGGGCAGAGGACCATAGACTCAACTCCACTTGATGTTCTTCTCCTCCTCAGTCATGGCTGGCGTGTCAGTGACAAGGCCGGTGCCAATGGTCCGGTTGCCATCTCGCAAGGTGAAACGCTGGCCTTTCTCTAAGATCATTGGCTGTCGCAAGATCAGGGTGAGCTTCAGGTCCTCCCCAGGCATGGCAAGCTCCTGGAGGGGACAGAGAAGATCATGCATGGCCTTCAGGGTGTCTTCACTCTTACTGTTAGCTGACTGTCTTGGAGGTTAAGAGTCATGGGAAAATGCAGCAGGGTGATGATTCTGCCTGGGGGCAGCTCCATCCATCCCAGCTGTCAGGGAGATGCAAACATATTCAAAACAATGTAAAAGGGACCAGTGACAAGTGCTCCTATGGTATGTTCATGATTTAAAACGCTTAAGGGCTGGGTGCGGTGGCTCACGCCTATAATCCTAGCACTCTGGGAGGCCAAGGTAGGTGGATCGTTCAAGGTCAGGAGTTTGAGACCCGCCTGAGCGAGTCACAGTCTCTACTAAAAATAGAAACTAATTGACCAACTAAAAATATATATACAAAAAATCAGCTAGGCATGGTGGCGCATGCCTGTAGTCCCAGCTACTCGGGAGGCTGAGGCAGGAGGATCGCTTAAGCCCAGGAGATTGAGGTTGCTGTGAGCTAGGCTGACGCCACGGCACTCACTCTAGCCTGGGCAACAAAGTGAGACTCTGTCTCAAGAAAAAAAAAATTAGGAAATTCTGGCTTTATGCAAATCTCTTAATTATAGAGCTTCTGTGAGCTTTCATATACTTTCATAAACATTCAACAAGAGGACCCCTTTTCTAGGAAATCTTTCTGTGGGCAAATGCTGGTATAGCTAATCTGCTAACCTACTTCAGCCTAGCACAGACTGGATGAGGACTCATTCCCCCTAAGACTACTGGTCAAGACCCCTCCTCCTACTAGCTTCACTGACAGCAGCAGCATCCAGCCTCTTCACCCAAGGCAACAGTCACCCAGATTGTCATATGACATCTTTGGAACCATGAATGAGGCAGAGCTGATACGAAGAGTGCTCCCTCCATTCCACATTCCCCACACCCACCGTACCTTCTCTGGTGGCAGGATGATACGACAGGCCATATCCCAAGTCAGGGAGAACATGACGGGCATGAAGTGGGATACAAAGGGCTTGTGGCGACCACCCTCCTCCTTGGTGAGGATGTAAACCTGGAGGAGATAAAGCAATGACAGGGGAGCTGGGCTTGGCTGGAAGCATTGCCTCTGTGCAGAGGACAGCTTGGCTGGGCCCTGCCCACCATCGCCTGGTGCCCTCACCTGTGCCTCCACCTTCTGGTGGGGCTGGATGGAACCTGGCTTGGCCATGACCAGGCCACGCCTCAGGTCTTCCCGCTTCAACCCTCGGACCAGGGCCCCGAGGTTATCCCCTGCCTCTGCCCTCTCCAGGCTCTTGTGGAACATCTCAATGCCTGAGGTGGAAGAGAGAAAGGAGGGAGAAGGGACAAGGAAGGAGAGTCTGAGGCAGAAAGGGAAGGCACAACGGGAAAGGTCATCCTGGAGCCAGCCCCTGGGTCCCAAGGCTTCCTTCATATACCTGTCACCACAGTACGAATGTGCTTGCTATGTCCTAGGAACTCACAGTCGTCTCCCTTCTTTAAAATGCCACGCTCTAGTGTACCTGTCACCACGGTGCCCCGGCCTGGAAGGGAACAGGACAGCATCAGGGACGCTGAGCTAGGCTATTACTAAGAGGGAGTGTGAACAAGCATGGTCCTCACCAGGGATAGAGTAAATTGTCTCTACAGGCAGCAGGAAAGGCTTCTCCAGATCCCGGGTGGGCACTGGGATGTAAGTGTCCACAGCATCCAGCAGCTTCTGCACAGACTTCAGGCCTAGCTCAGGGTCACGTTGCTGTTGGAAGACGGTGACGGGACTCTGAAATCTCCATTCTACTCCTCTTACTTACCCAGAGCCATTCTCCAGACACAGCAGAGCTCTGGACACCCATCCGGCCCCGTACTCTGCAGCAGCAGCCTTGGCCAACCCCAGCCAGCCCCTGCCTTCACCTCAAGGGCACAGAGAGCAGATCCTACGATGACTGGGGTCTCATCCCCTTTGTAGCCAAACTCATTGAGCAGTTCCCGGATCTCCAGCTCAACTAGCTCCACCATCTCTGAGTCCTGGACAGCGTCTGCCTTGTTCACATACACCACAATGTGCTCTACCCCAATCTGTAGATGGGAAAGAAACACACATAGTATCCAGAGTGGCCCAATTCCCGCTTTCTCTTTCCACCCCTACCCAGGCTCCAAGTACCTGTTTGGCCAGTAATAAGTGCTCTCGGGTCTGGGGCATGGGGCCATCATTGGCTGCCACCACCAGGATGCAGCCGTCCAGGGGAGCAGTGCCTGTGATCATATTCTGGGTAGGAGGAGAAAAGAAAACACTCAGCCTAGATCAGCTCCCTGTCCATCTAGCCAACTGCAGCAGTTAGAAACTGAGGGTCCACCTCTTTTTCTTCCATCTTCTCACCCACTTTGGCCACGGCCAGAAATCTATGATCTCATACCCAGACATCTTGAATACTTTAACCTCCTCCCTCCAAACCTAGCATCCTGACAGAAAGCAGCTTATGACCCTGTCCCCAGTGTCCCTGACAACAAACCTCACCTTAACATAATCTGCGTGACCCGGGCAGTCTGTGTGAGCATAGTGGCGGTTGGCGGTGCTATATTCCACGTGGGCTGCATTGATGGTAATACCCCGAGCCCGCTCCTCCGGTGCATTGTCAATCTCCTCATACTTCTTGAATTTGGCCCCTCCTCCCTCTGCTAGAACTAAAGGAGAAAGAGAACACACCTCTCAGCTAAAGTTTCAGAGATAGAGGCAGAACTTGGGCCACACCCCCAGGTTCCTCCCCCTTAAATAAACTGTCTACCTCAAATCTCTAACTTCCCGCAGAGACAACTGCGGGTCAGAAAGAAATGTTAGAGGGCCTCTAGAGGCTGCCCTCTCACTTCTCCAGGGTAAAGCCTCTGATTACAGAGCATTCCCCACGGATAGAGGGAGGCCACTCAGGGCCCCCCAATTTATGCATCAGAGTTCTTCACGTTCAGGGGAAATCTGTCTTCTGCATCATCCAATCAACCCCACCATCCGAGTTCAGGCTCCTGGGGCGACAATAAACTCCTCCAACAGACACTTGGCTGGCCCCACCTCCCCAGCTCCAGGTCTCGCCGGGGACGCCCCACCCAAAGCCTGCTCACTCTTCGTGATGGCTGCAGTCAGTGTGGTCTTGCCATGGTCCACATGGCCGATGGTACCCACATTCACATGGGGCTTGTCGCGCACGTAAGTCTTCTTGGCCTCCACCGCTAGGCCGCGGCACAAGAGAGGCAATGCTGGGGCCTTCAGCGGCCGCAACAGACCCTGCAACAGTGGGATCGGGCCGGCGCTGAGACCTGCGGGACAGAGGCTTGGAGTCAAGGCGTGAGGCCGACCCCGGATACCCGCGATGCCCCCCACGTGTCCCTGGGCCGCTATCGCCCTCCCCGGCCCCTCACCGCTGAGGCGGGGCGTCGCGCGCAGCAAGGTGGCGGCCGCCATTGTGCTCGTACTCGCGCCCCGGGCACGGGGTACTGGATACCAGGAGCCTGCGCGTGCAACGGAGAAAGGGCACTTGCGGCTGGAAGCCACTTCCGGCGGAAGTAGGGGCCTGGAGGGCAAGTCTAGGCACCTCTAGCCCCAGTTTCTATAGCCTTCTCCGCCGACTTCCGGGCGGGGGCGCTGGTGTCTCCGGGCGGGGCCGGATCGAGAAGGTTTCCACCGCCCACTCCGGCCTCAGAGCGGGGCGAGGTAGTTCTTTCAGGCGGCGCCGGGGCGGAGGGAAGTGGAGCGTCCCATAATGCACCAGCGCCCCGAAGGCTCGCGGGCCTTGTAGTTCCAGGGGCGGCGGGCGCTCGGGGAGGGAGCCAGGCGGGGCTCGGCGGGATCCAGAGGGAGGGTCCCGGTCTCCAGCTGGCAGAGCGGCCCGGGCACGGACTGTTAAAGAACGTTCTGGGCCCGGCAGGCAGAGGCCCCCAAACACCCTGGAGTCCGACTCACTACGCGGTCCTCTGTGCCGCCGCTGGAGGTAGGACCAGGTCCTGGACACCTTTCGAGGGTGGGGTCGAAGTGTAACTTAAATCTCTCCTTTGAGCCTTTGTTTTCCTATCTGTAAAATGGGAATAGTAGTGTCCATTTCACAGGGAGATCCTGACGTCGGGCCCTGAGAGAAAATTAACCGGGCAGGAGCCTGGGATGGGATCCTGGGGCCTCCAAGCCCCGCAGTCATTGACCCTCAAGTACCCGCCCATCTGGCCCACAACTTGCGGGGACCCTGTACTGCTTGACCTCACAGAGCCAGAGTCCCCAAGACAGCTTTGCTGCCCACTCCTGTAGTCCCTCAGCGGCCTATGGTCAAGCAATTCCCTTGATGGTCTCCCCACTCACCCAATTTTACAGATACACTGAGAGTGAGGGGCAGCTTGGGGAGCCTTTAAGGGCAGCCTGAGTCTGTCTTGTTCCTGCTGTGGCCCCAGCACTTAACACAGGATGGGGCATGCAGTGAGTGTTCAACAAATGTCCATTAACTGAATAAGTGCAAGGCTAGTAAATGACGCTTAACTTTCACATCTGTCATCTCATGACAACTTCCTGACATCACCGTAATGTGATAATAGCAGCTGCTTAACCCTGATTTATGTTTCCGAATCTAATCAGAGCCTAAGACTCAATTGACAGTGTTTGTTTCCAATAGATTCCCTGATACCTCCTCTGGAGGTTACAATTCAGTGCAATCTAGGCACAGACTAGGAAACTATACAGCACATACACACACAGCCTTTTAAGACTCAGAGGGATTTGGGGAACTCTCAACTTTTATTTATCAGGCGCTCATATTGGGTCACAGTCGATGTTCTTAGTGCTTCTCTGTGTGGTAGAATCTGTTATTTCCCACATTTTACAGGTGAGAAAACTGGCAGGGTGATTAAGGAACCCAACATGACTAAACTCCAAAAAGTGTGGACACTACACTGTACTATAATTTAACTGTCATTTTACAGCTCAGATAAAGTGAAGAACTTGCTAGGACTTCTGTCTTCCCAGCCCTCAACTCGTCAGCTCTGCTTAGGAAGGGCTAGTACAGTTTAAAGGGTTTTCTTTAGTCTTGTACCTCAGTCACTCCACTTCTGGGAATTTATCCTAAGACACTATTAGCTACTAGCAAGATGTTAGTTTTTGGAGGTAGTATTTGAACTAATAGTTTCTGTTTTAGTGGTGCCATATTTATTTTAATGTGTCTTAGTTTGAAAAATACTGGTATAAATGGTCAAGTGTCACTTGATCCCAGGAGCTTGAGAGCCTACAGTGAACTATGATTATGCCACTGCATTACAGCCTGGGTGACAAAGTGAGGCCCTGTCTCAAAAAAAAAAAAAGAAAAAAATTTCTTTTTTTTTTTTTTTTTTTTTGAGACAGAGTCTTGCTTTGTTGCCCAGGCTAGAGTGCGTGCCATGGCATCAGCCTAGCTCACAGCAACCTCAAACTCCTGGGCTCAAGCAATCCTGCTGCCTCAGCCACCCAAGTAGCTGGGACTACAGGCATGCGCCACCATGCCCAGCTAATTTTTCTATATATATTAGTTGGCCAATTAATTTCTTTCTGTTTATAGTAGAGATGGGGTCTCGCTCTTGCTCAGGCTGGTTTCGAACTCCTGACCTCAAGCAATCCGCCCACCTTGGCTTCCCAGAGTGCTAGGATTACAGGCGTGAGCCACTGCGTCCGGCCAGAAAAAAATTTCTTACTGGGTTAAGTAAATATCAAGTTTTAACACATCAATTTAAAGAATGCTATTTGGTAGATAATATTCTGGGTGGTGTGAATATATGGCAAATTTGGGGGAAGATGGTGAATGAATGACTGAAGTTTGAGAAACACTGTGCTCAAATAAGAGTTCAAAGGGAGACAATTTTCTAGAGCTGTTGACTGTAGCATCCTCTATAATAGTGAATGGCTTAATCAGGAGACTTGATTTATAGATAACAGATTTTACATTGACTGGGGTAAGCCAAAGAGGAATTTGTTAATGGTGTTAGGCAGCTTACAGAACTATGGGGCAAGCTGGAGAAATAATGCCAAGCCATAGAACTGATCTGACCTGATAACAAAACTGCTGCTACTGCCACTGCCACCAAACACTAAATGGCAGGATTTAGACTCATTCATGACAGCTATTTCTGGTGGCAGTGAAACCACTTCTGCATCAAGAAAGTCACTTTACATCCCTCCAATCTCAAAGCCAGGCAGATTCAAAGCCTCACATGGATGTGTCTTGTTGGAGAACCCTAG
This sequence comes from Mirza zaza, assembly GCA_008750895.1. Lineage (NCBI taxonomy): Eukaryota > Metazoa > Chordata > Mammalia > Primates > Cheirogaleidae > Mirza > Mirza zaza. The sequence goes on from VSMD01106792.1 coordinate 29,947, forward strand.
ATCATATGTCAGTGACCAAAGGGGCTGAGAGACGTATTCTAACTTTGATGTTGGAAGCAGGACTGATAGCAGGGCATTTCCCCAGGTATAGACAGTCTCTTCAAAAGATGTCCAGTTGTACCTGTGACCAATATTACACTGGAAGAGTAGAATGGCCACCAATATCCAGTATGTGGATATTTTGGCATGAATTTTGACTCAGCCACTATGTGCAATATTAGTTGGGTAGGTTCAGAGTTGCAGAGACCAGGGGAGCCAGCCACCCATGAAAACACGAGCAATGTTAAATGAAGAAAGGAAGCTGGCTACTATAGAAAAATAGCAAATGGACAAGGTCAAGGGGTGAATGGGGAGAGACAAAGGAAGTCAAAAACAATGTGGAGGCCAGGCAAGGCTCATGTCTTAATACCAGCACTTTGGGAGGCCAAGGCAAGAGGATCACTTGAGACCAGGAGTTCAAGATCAGCCTGGGCAACAAAGCAAGACCCTGTCTCCATAAAAAAAATAATTAGCCAGGTGTGGTGGCCCACACATGTAGTCCCAGCAACTCAAAGGCTGAGGCTGAGGCTGGAGGGCCACTTAAACCCAGGAGTCAAGGCTACAGTGAGCTATGATTGCACCAGCGCACTCCAGCCTGGGCAACAGAGTGAGACCCTTTCTCAAAAAAAAAAAAAAATATGTTACTTTACGAGGCTATGAATTTGCTTGGGGAAGGAGAGAGTTTCTCTCTCTCAAACATTTATTTAAAGGCCGGGCACGGTGGCTCACGCCTGTAGTCCTAGCACTGTGGGAGGCCGAGGCGACCGAATTGCTCGAGGTCAGGAGTTCGAAACCAGCCTGAGCAAGAGCAAGGCCCCGTCTCTACTATAAATAGAAAGAAATTGATTGGCCAACTAATATATATAGAAAAAATCAGCTGGGCATGGTGGCGCATGCCTGTAGTCCCAGCTACTCAGGAAGCTGAGGCAGCAGGATCGCTTGAGCCCAGGAGTTTGAGGTTGCTGTGAGCTAGGCTGACGCCACGGCACTCACTCTAGCCTGGGCAACAAAGCAAGACTCTGTCTCAAAAAAAAAAAATTATTTTACATGATTTGAGTTAAAGAAAGAAAAGTTCTTTGTGCAGAATGATTAACTCTTTAAAAAAAAAAAAAGATGCTCTTGAAATCCACTGCCTCTCCCAACAGTTGATTTTGCTATGTGGCAGACACTTTGAGCTCCTACTTAACAAAGCCATTTTTCTATGTTTCTATAATCAGGGTCCTGATTTTTGTTCAGGGTGACCCTTTCCCGAGTTCTAAGAAGAGATCCTGAGGTCTAGTCCGGTTCTGGTGGTCCAGTTCTCCTTGGCAGAGGGGTGTGTTGAGGGTTGGGTATGTGACTCATTTGGGGCCAGTAATCAGTAAGAGATCTGCTTGGGGGCCGGTGGTGGGAAGTGGTTGTTCCAGGAAAGGACTCTCCCCCTTACAAAGGAGACATGGAAGAGATGGGTCTCATTCTGACTCTGGATATTCCTCGATCTGGATGGGAACCTGGAACTACTGTGCCCATCTTGCTGCCAGTTGATGTGGAAGCCAAAACCCAGAGGAGGGCAAAGCGAAGAGCATCTTAGAAGACTGGATGACTTGTATGCAAGGGGATGAATGTCCATAATGTTTAAACCAGACTGTCAGGATTGTCTGTAATCTGCAGTCAAACACATCCATACTCTCCTTATACATCTAAATACATGGCACCATGATTCCCCCTGCCCCTCACCCCATAGCTAACCCATTGCCCAGCCCTCGTGGTTATCTCTCCAAACCGTATCCTGAACATGACTACTTCTGTCAACACCTTGGTTCCATCTAGGATTATCTGTCATCTAGGTGACCCCAGGAGCTCTTCACTGGGTCTCTGGGCTCTGTTTTTGTTCCTAGTACCTGTCAAATCCATTCTCCACACAGCAGCCAGATCTGTCTTTAAAATGTGGATCAGAATGAATTCTTCCCTCAATGGCTCCTTATCACACATAGAATAAAATCCAAACTCCTAGTTCATATGGGTGAATGGTATCTCATGGGGGTAGGTAGTGGGTAAATTATATCTCATTAAAGCAGTTATTAAAAAAATAATAATTCAAACTCCTCCCCAAGGCTCACAGGCCTGAACAATCTGGCCTCTGCCCACGTCTTTGAACCCTTTAATACAACTTACATTTCACTCTCTGCCCCCAGCCACACTGGCCATCCTTCTGTTTTGCAAATATCCCAAGTTGTTTCTACCTCAAGAGCTTTGCAGATGTTCTTCCCTCTCCCTGGAATGCTCTTCCCTGCGGCTTTCCCCATGGCTTGCTCCTTCTTTTTTTGTTGTTGGGGCTAGAGTGCCATGGCATCAGCCTAGCTCAAACTCCTGGGCTCAAGTGATCCTCATGCCTCAGCCTCCCAAGTAGCTGCGACTACAAGCATGTGCCACCATGCCCGGCTAATTTTATATATATATTTTGTTTGTTTGTTTGTTTTTGAGACATAGTCTAGCTTTGTTGCCCAGGCTAGAGTGAGTGCCGTGGCGTCAGCCTAGCTCACAGCAACCTCAAACTCCTGGGCTCAAGCAATCCTACTGCCTCAGCCTCCCGAGTAGCTGGGACTACAGGCATGCGCCACCATGCCTGGCTAATTTTTTCTATATATATTAGTTGGCCAATTAATTTCTTTCTATTTATAGTAGAGATGGGGTCTCGCTCTTGCTCAGGCTGGTTTCGAACTCCTGACCTCAAGCAATCCGCCCACGTTGGCCTCCCATGGTGCTAGGATTACAGGCGTGAGCCACCGCACCTGGCCATAATTTTATATATATTTTTTTCTTTTCTTTTTTTAGTTGTCTAGCTAATTTCTTTCTTTCTTTCTTTCTTTTTTTTTTTTTTTTTTTTTGGTAGGAACCAGATCTCACTCTTGCTCAGGCTGGTCTCTAACTCCGGAGCTCAAATGATCCGCCCGCCTCAGCCTCACAGAGTGCTAGGATTACAGGTGTGAGCCACCACGCCTGGACAGCTTGCTCCTTCTTGACATTCAGGTCCCACCTCAGATGCCACCTCTTCCATCTAAAGTAGTCCCTAAGTCACTCTCTTATGTCTTCTTTGGTTTGCTTCATAGCATCTAAATATCCAAAATTATCTTATTAGTTTGCTGGGATTTTTTTCCTGTCTTACCAGCTCTTGACAGTAAAAACTTACTTTTTACTGTAAAAACAGTGCCTAACTCTTACGTGAATGAGTATTTGTTGAAAGAATTATTTGTTGAGTTATTTCAGTTGAGCAGTTGTGTTGGGCTTAAGTTTCCTGATCTTTTCAATGGAAAGCAAATTTTGTATTCATGTTCATTTTATAAATAAAGATGAGTCACTGTAACTTCTCGGGCCTCGGCTTTATTGTCTATAAATTGGGGGTGGATGTAAACTATGTGATCTCTATTTCTCATAGCTCTAAAACAGGCGTCCTCAAACTACTGCCCTTGGGCCACATGCGGGTGTTTTTGCCCGTTTGTTTTTTTACATCAAAATAAGATATGTGCAGTGTGCATAGGAATTTGTTCATAGTTTTTTTTAAACTATAGTCTGGCCCTCCAACAGTCTGAGGGACAGTGAACTGGCCCCCTGTTTAAAAAGTTTGAGGACCCCTGCTCTAAAACTTCTAAAAGGAGGATGGGGTCTGATGTAACTGAAATGAGTACTGGGCTGGCTGAGAACTTAGTGGCAAATTGCAGGCTAGGTCCCAGAGCTTTGCCCTCAGTTCCACTCAACAAACCCTTATAGGAAGCTCAAGGGCATCCTTCACTCTTCTTGCCACTAGCCAAACTGGCATTGCCTGATAGTCCCATTGGCATCAGCCCCATTACACTGCCCTCTGCTGGATCACTGCACCAGCGTCCTCTCTGCCTGCAGGCATACCGTCTCCCCAACGCTCCTGTGGCCCCAGGCACCTTCCAAACACACCCGTCACACCTCTGTCTCTCTCATGTGACTGGAGACATCCCAATTGCAAATGCTCTGTGAATGTCACACAAAAGCTACTAAGTAAAAGGCACTTGGGAAGCAGCCATGCATGGCTTCCTAGAGGAAGCCAGACTCCCCCTCCTCAGGTTCAATAATGCACAAGAATGACTCACAGAATGACGGGAAACTCTATACTTGGGATTAAATTTTTATTATAAAGAATACAAACCAGGATCAGCCCAATGAAGAGACACACAAGGGTGAGTTCTGGAAGGGTCCAAGGGCACAGCTCTCATGTCCTCTCCCTGTGGAGGCAGAACATGCCACCCTCCCAGCACATCAGTGCATTTGCTGACCAGGACAGCATTGAGTGTCAATGTCCAAAGTTCTTATTGGGGGTCTCATTACTCAGGCATGATTGGCTAAGTCACTGGCCATGTGATTGATCTCAGTTTCCAGGCCCCCTCCCCTCCATGGTGGTCAGTCTGGCTCAAAATCTCAACCCTCAAATCACAAGGTTTCTGAAGCTAGCTAGGGGCCTGCTATCAGTCACCTCACCATGAATAACAGACATTTCTATTACTCAGGAAACTCCAAGTGTTTAACAAGTTCTGTGCTAGGAATCTGGGACAAAGACCAGACAAATTCTTTATTTCATTAAGTTACAGCCACTGAGGTGGCTCACACCTGTAATCCAAGCACTCTGAGAGGCCAAGGCGGGAGGAGCACTGCTTGATGTCAGGAGTTTGAGACCAGCCTGAGCAAGAGTGAGAACCTGTCTCTACTAAAAATAGAAAAAATTAGCCTGGCATGGTGGCATTGTCTGTAGTCCCAGCTATTGTGAGGCTGAGGCAGGAAGATGGCCTGAGCGCAGGAGTTTGAGGTTGCGGTGAGCTATGATGATGCCACTACACTCTAGCCAGGGCAACAGAGTGAGACTCTGTCTCAAAAAGATTTTTAATTAGTTAATTTTAGTGATAAAGACTCACTATATCACCCAGACTGGTCTTGAAATCCTGGCCTCAAGCAAGCTTCCCACCTCAGCCTCCCAAGTAACCAGGACTACAGACACAAACCACGGCACTCAGCTCCAAATCCTTTATTACACAATAGATGATCACTAGGTGACTTAAGCTGAGCTAATGAGATTCAACCCTACTTCATTTGCTGGAGCTATTGGGAAATCTATGTTCTTTTTCTGCCAGCATTGTTCAGCTGGTAGAATGAAGCTTGGCCCTGCTGGTGGCTATCTTGCTGCCTATGAAAGAACAACCTGCCTGAGAATGAAGCCAGTCCAGGGAAAAGAGCTAAAAGAGATGGAGATCAAGTTCAAATTGACATTGTTTGAGACTCTGGTACCAGCCATGTCTGAAGTCATTCTGCCTCTAATTTTTCAATTCTTTGAATGCATAAACTTTCCCTCTTTTCATGTTTAAGCTAGCTTTAATTCAGGTTTCTATTACTTGTAGCTGAAAGCATCCTGAGTATTGCATCCCCTGTTGCTGAGGAAGAAGTGTTTCCACCCTTTGTATTAATACCTTGGCTTAACCTGGACCCTTAACCATCCCTACCCACCTTCCCCAGAACCTTTTTCCTTCAGTGACCATCCTCTCTACTGGCTCCTTTCCCCTCAGGCTTCCAGCATAATCAGGTCTCCTTCAGGATATAAACAAACGAGCAGCTCAGTGCAGTACCTGTAGTCCCAGCTACCTGGGAGGCTGAGGCAGGAGGATCTCCTAAGCCCAGGAGTTCTGGGCTGTAGCACCTATGCCTATGGGGCACGAGGTTCTGCATCAACATAGTGACTGGCAGTGGAGGACCACCAGGTTGCCTAGGGAGGGGTGAACCAGCCTAGGTCGGAAACAGAGGTCAAAACTCCCGTGCTGATCAGTAGCAGAAGGGAGCCTGTGATAGCCACCACACTCCAGCCTGAGCAACACAGCAAGACCCTGTCTCTTAAAAAAAATTAAAAAAGCAAACCTTTCCACCTTCTAAAACCACAACCCTCTCTCTCTCCCCTTCAGTCACATTCCTTCTCCTACCTGGCCTTCCATTCACTCCTCAAACCACTACCATTTGGCTTCTGCTACCACCACATCCCTAAAATTACTCTCACCAAGGTGGCTCAGCAATCTCTTCATTATCAATGTCTTCTCTTTTTTTAATGTTATTTTCTCATCACTATACTAATGAGGGATCAATGTCTTCTGCAGCAGACAATGGCAGCACACAGCCCTGATCCCCAGGGATCCCCTTTTACCATTTGTGTATCGTTTGCCCATTTCTCCTGACACATGCACATCCTAGACTCCCACACTTCCTGGTCTTTGGTGTGTGGTTTTAAGTTAGGATTATAAGTTGTTTTTTTTTTGTTTGTTTGTTTTGTTTTTTTAGGAACGCCCTCAGGCTACTGGAGGGCTTTTTTTTTTTGATCGAAGTACCTGGGAACTGACATCTCACAGGGCATAGTAGCCCTTTGGTCAACAGCTGAGGGATGTTTGTGTGTGAAAAGCCCAGCTCCTTTGTTTCTGGACAAATCTGAAGCATACTTATATCCAGGGCTCCCCTGTGAGATCAAACAGAACTACTCTCCACCTTATATCACACACTTGATTGGCTTCCCCTCCTTCCTTCTCCTGCTTCTCCCACTCCCTTACTTGTTCCTCCTGGAGCTCTTTCCTAATTAATCATTTGCACACAAATCCTCATCTTAAGGCGTTTCTGGAAAACCTCACCCAAGACATCATCTCAGCACTTTCTACTTCTCTTTCTTTGCCTACCCGTTTTTACTTTTTTTTTTTTTTTTTGAGACAGAGTCTTACTCTGTTGCCTGGGCTAGAGTGCCATGGTGTCAGCTTAGCTCACAGCAACCTCAAACTTCTGGGCTCAAGCAATCCTCTTGCCTCAGCCTCCTGAGTAGCTGGGACTACAGGCATGTGCCACCATGCCTGGCTAATTTTTTTATATATTTTTAGTTGGCCAATTAACTTCTTTCTATTTTTAGTAGAGACAGAGTCTCACTCTTGTTCAGGCTGGTCTCGAACTCCTGACCTTGAGCAATCCGCTCACCTCGGCCTCCTAGAGTGCTAGGATTACAGGCCTGAGCCACCTCGCCCGGCCTGCCTACCTGTTAAATGTTGATTATTCTCCAGACTAGGCCCTAGGCCCTCTTCTCTTTTCTATATATGTGGCCTGGACAATCTCGTTGATGTCCATGGCTTCAACTCCTTCTCATGTCTGATCACCACCAAACTGCTTTGCGCAGCTCTGGCTATAAATTCATCTCTGCTGGACAGCTCCATCTAGTTGTCCAAGGATAGATACTTCCTGCACTGTCTAGTAGCCACTAGCCACCTGTGGCTGTTTTAATTTTAATTTATTTAATTTTAGAGACAGGCTCTTGCTCTGTCACTAAGGATGGAGTGCAGTGGCACAATCATAACTCATTGCAGCCTCAAACTCCTGGGCTCAAGGGATTCTCCTGCCTCAGGCTCCCAAGCTAGGATTACAGGTATATGCCACTATTTTTTTTTTTTTAATTTCTTCTACAGATGGGGTCTCACTGTTACCCTGGCTGGTCTCAAAGTTCTGGACTCAAGTGATCCTCCCACTTTGGCCTGTACTAGGATTACAGATGGGAGCCACCGTGCCACACCTGTTTTAATTTTAATTAACTAAAATTAAAACTTCAGTTCTTTGGTCACACTAGCCACATTTCAAGTACTTAATAGCCACATGTGGCTACACAGTGCCAGTGTGATGTAGAACATTTTGGTCATCCCAGAAGATTTTACTGGACAGCTTAGACATAACACTTCCAAACCCAACTCATCATCACTAGCCTCTTGCCTTTCTGTAACCGTCAGCCATGCGTCTCTCTCCTACACAATGATGGACCAACTATAGAGAAAGGGTGTGTAAGGGTATGTGGGGCAAGCATGGGGTGGACCACAGGAATAGGGTCCTTTTCATTAACATCTTCCTCTGAACTGGGAAGAGGTATGAATAAAGCTGATGTGGGCCAGGTGTGGTGGCTCACACCTGTAATCTTAGCACTGTGGGAGGCTGAGGCGGGTGGATTGCTCAAGGTCAGGAGTTCGAAAACAGCCTGAGCAAGAGTGAGACCCCATCTCTACTAAAAATAGAAGCAAATTAATTGGCCAACTAAAAACATACAGAAAAATTTAACTAGGCATGTTGGCACATCCCTGTAGTCCCAGCTACTCAGGAGGCTGAGGCAGGAGGATCGCTTGAGCCCAAGGAGTTTGAGGTTGCTGTGAGCTAGGCTGATGCCACGGCACTCTAGCCCAGGCAACAAAGTGAGACTCTGTCTCAAAAATAAATAAATAAATAAAAATAAAGCTGGTGTGAACAAAAGCCATCTGTGAACTGATGTTAGTTTGGTTAGAGCTAGGGGACTAAGATTGGCTGGGCCAGGCCTTTCCACAAGTTTTTCCAACTCCATCTGGCAGTCTCAGCTGTGAACAAACATTCTTATGAGAGTCAGGGTATTTATCCATCTCCATTTCTTGGGTTAGTTGCCTCTGTAAGGTTCCAGGATGGGCACGTAATCCAATCAGCTGGTCAGTTCTGGAAATTTCATTGGGAATCTCAGAAAAGAAGCATTCTCCTTCTAGAGTTGCTAGATTAGTAGGACTTCAATTTGGAGCTCTAGAAAGCCATCTTGCCACTAAGAGAGGACACCCTGCCTGAGAGTGAAGTGAAATGCATAGTTAAAGCAGGACCAGAGATGGTGAACCACAGGTTCCTCGTACCTTTTGGCCCCTGTATTCAGCTGTCTGGAAGAAGTTTGATCCACTCTGGACTTTTCAATTACTTGAGCCATAGATCCTCTATTGTTTAGGCCAGTTAGAGCTGGGTCAATGAGAGACAGGATTGACAGAGGATCTCAATATGCTCACGATTTCGACTAACCCTGTATACCTTAATTGTTCTCAGTTTCAACTGGCCTTGATGCCTTTCTTGGGCTCTGGGTTGTATGTCCACCTACTTCCTGATGTCCCACAAGCACATCCAAAATTGACCTCATTATTTCTCACCCCTATCTTTATTTCCCCTCTTAGAGAAACCAAGGTCGTAAGTTCAGGCTCCGCCTCCCCGCGGGGCCTCCCGAAGGTCACCCGTTTCTTTCCTCGCCCATATCCTTGGGGGCGGTGTCCGCGTGCCCCCAGCAGCCAGGCTGGCCAGGCGCTCTAGGCTGCAGCGGGCCCTTCAAAAAGCCTCATCATCTCGCTGGTTTCCGGTACTCGGAGGCTACTCTAGCCTTCAGCAGGGCCTCGGCACTCTGTCGCCTAAAGTGCCCTCTCTATGGTTAACATATCTCCTTTGTCCCGAGTGTCCTCCGGGAGGACGTTCTGGTGGGATCCCACCCCTTCCCAAGGCTATGTCTGCGGTCCCTTTTAGGTGCAACCGGAGAAGCCCCTGAAGCCCTACAAGATTCACACCTATAGGTCTTAAGGGACTGCGCGGACTAGGAGGATGGCGGAAGTAAGTATGAAGGCACCCTTCCTTTCGCCGCTCTTCTCTATGGTCGCTTCCTTTCGCGACAGGAAAAGGGGTCTCGGCGCCTGCGCAAAACCGGGCTGGGAGCTCGTCGCGGAGGGGGTGGGGGTGCGCAGGGAGCGGGAGCTGCCGCCGCCGCCGGAGCTAACCGCGGGGACCGAGATGCAGGTGGGACCGGAACCGGAACCCCCCTCTTCAAGTGCCTCTTTCCTCTCCGTGTCCCGGCCCCGGCGCCTGAGAACGAGCCCTGGGTGGGGGTGGGCGTGGAGGGCCGGGCAGCGGGGCGCTCGGCCCCGCACAGTGCAGCAGTCAGTGCAGGTCCTGAGGAGGCTGTGTCCCCGGGGAATGGGCGGGTGCGGAGTGTCCAGGGAGTAGGGTCGGGTCGGAGTGGATTGACCACCAGGCCCGGAGGGTCCAAGCCAAGAGCGGAGCCTGCACTCTTCACCACCCGCCCTTCGGGAAATAGCAGAACTGAGCCAAGAGGCAGGTGCATCGGGAAAATGTGTCTGAGTCCTGCTTGGCAGAAGAGAAACTGAGTCACCAGCTCAGGAGCCTCAGGGTCAGCGGACCTGAAGGGGGCTGGGTTGCCTGTGGTGCAGAGGGCTGGGTGGGCCTGTGTGAGCTGAGGTGGCCTCTGGCTGGAGATTGGTCTGTGCTGTGTCTGCACCTCTTGGCTCGGTTCCCCCGTGCTCCATGACTCCTGCGTCTCCTGGCTGCTTCTCGTTGGTTTGGAGTTATCCCTATGGTTGGGGCCGTCTGAGTGTGTAGGGCTTAGGCCAAGGTGATAGAGGAGGGGTCGCTGACTTTCAGCCTGGCTGTGGGTTTGAGTAGGAGTCTGAGGTTGCGGAGGGTTCGGGGAGACTTTTCTGAGCTGCCCTGGCCCCAGTTACCTTCCAGTACAGCATGGAGGAGCACTAACAAAAGAGCCATCGTTTGTAAATTCCACGCCCAGCTCTGCCACTTTCTAGTTGTAAGGCCTTGGTAAGGCTCTTCCTTTCTTTAATTTCTCTTTTAGACTATTAGAGTTGTGATACTCTTCTCCTCCATGAAGATGGTAACAATGTCAGTCATTTATTGTGTGCTTACTTTGTGTTAAGAACTGACATATTCCACTTAATTCTCCCAGCAGTTCTAGCAGGTGGGGATCATTAACTCTGTTTTACAGATACGAAAACTGAAGCTCAGAGAGGATGTGTAATTTGTCAAGATCACACAGCTAATAGGTGGCTGAGCTGAAGTTTCAGCCTAAGTCTGACATCAGAACCCATGACCTTTAAGCAGCAGGCTAACTAGCCTTTAGAGCACACTCCCCAGTGAGAGAAGAGGGAGGTGAAAAATCATAGGGCCCAAGCTCCTTGTGATATTTTGGCCAGCAGAGACTTCCCCTGACCCAACCCACAGTCTCTCCTCTGGTGCTGCTGCATCTGGGCCCCAGGCTGAAGGGGCACTGAAGAAGTGGGCTGGGCTGTAGCTATTCCAAGTCACCTTCACACAGTGACTGGGTGCTGGACTCCAGGGTGAGCTTTCAAAACAGTTGCTGTTTCAATCCATCATCCATCCGTCCTCCTTAATGGATGACCTCCCTCCAAAAAGCTGGACCATAAGGTGCACAAGGCAGGGTCTCTAAGCTCTGTAGTCCCAGCTCTTCTCTGGCCCCATGAGAGCTGGAGTGGTAAGGCACTCCCTGGGGACAAGGACAATGCAGTGGGAAAAACAGTAGACCTGGAGTTCTGAAACTTCTGAGCTTCAGTTTCCTCATCTGTTAGGCTATTAAAACCTCTTACAGGTAAAGGTAAGATAACCACGTGGAATCCTCTAGAATGTCACATGGGAAGTATGTAATGAATATTGGAGGATCCATCATAGAGAAAGAGGTGATCTGGAAAAGTTGTGGGGGGTTTTATTGGTGAGGGGGAGGAAGGTGCTCCACACTCATCTCTTACTTGTGGATCTGAAGCCAGGGGAAGTGGCTGGGAAGGCAGCAGGGTGTGGGCAGGCTAGACATCGGAGCACCAGTTGAGTGGGGCTTGTGGGGTGCAAGGACCTGGGAGAGGGAAAGGTGGTTTGGTTCTCTTCCCCATTGCTCTATGAGGAGTCCGAACTGGCCTAGGGAGTCTCCGGCTTGGGGTGGGACTCTCCACTAGTCCCACCTCAGCAGTGACCAGGTGTATGTGCCTCTCTCTCCTGCAGCTGCTGCCGCTCAGCCCGTGTCTTCTGGCCGCTTCCCTCTTTGCTGCCCCTCCCCACAGGCTCCCCCTCTCCACCTCCTGGGGACCATCATGAATGGTGCCCCTTCCCCGGAGGATGGGGCCTCCCCCTCCCCTCCCCCCCTGCCACCACCTCCTCCCCCTAGTTGGCGGGAGTTCTGTGAGTCCCATGCTCGGGCTGCTGCCCTGGATTTTGCCCGCCGTTTCCGCCTCTACCTAGCCTCCCACCCCCAATACGCGGGACCCGGGGCTGAGGCTGCCTTCTCCCGCCGTTTTGCTGAGCTCTTCCTGCAGCACTTCGAAGCAGAGGTGGCCCGGGCCTCTGGCTCCCTCTCACCACCCATCCTGGCTCCCCTGAGTCCTGGTGTGGAGATCTCGCCACATGACCTGTCCCTTGAGAGCTGCAGGGTGGGTGGGCCCTTGGCTGTGCTGGGCCCTTCTCGGTCATCTGAGGACCTGGCTGGCCCCCTCCCTTCCTCAGTCTCTTCCTCTTCTACGACCTCCTCGAAGCCGAAGCTAAAGAAACGCTTCTCCCTCCGATCAGTGGGTCGCTCTGTCCGAGGTTCAGTCCGTGGCATCCTGCAGTGGCGGGGGACCGTTGATCCCCCCTCCCCAGCGGGGCCCCTGGAAACCTCATCAGGCCCCCCAGTCTTAGGTGGAAATAGCAACTCCAACTCCTCTGGTGGGGCTGGGACCATTGGTAGGGGACTGGCAAGTGATGGAACATCCCCTGGGGAAAGATGGACTCACCGTTTTGAGAGGCTGAGACTCAGTCGAGGAGGGGGGACCTTGAAGGACGCAGTGGGGACGGTGCAGAGGGAAGAGCTGCTGAGTTTCATGGGGGCTGAAGAGGCAGCCCCTGAGCCAGCTGGCGTGGGCCGGGGAGGTGGGGCACCTGGACCTACCTCAGGGGGAGGAGGGCAACCTCAGTGGCAGAAGTGTCGCTTACTGCTTCGAAGTGAAGGAGAAGGAGGAGGAGGAAGTCGCCTGGAGTTCTTTGTACCACCCAAGGTGAGCACCCAAGGAGGGTGGGTGACTGGTAGGAGTGATAGAGCAGCCGGGGTGGTAACTCAGCCCTGCATGTAAGCTGTGGGGTTTAGCAGCCCATCTGCAGAGCTTTGCTTACTGTTTGTTTTTAAAGCTAGCTCCTGGCTCTGTGTTAGTAGCTGTGGGCAGGATGGAGAAAGCAGTGTTCTTACCTCTAACTCCTCTAGGATGCGGAGGGAAAGATGGTTCCTACACACCAAAAACCTGGATTTGTTCTTCCTCCCAACCTAGGCATCTCGGCCCCGACTCAGCATTCCCTGCTCTACGATCACAGATGTCCGGACGACCACAGCCCTGGAGATGCCTGACCGGGAGAACACATTTGTGGTTAAGGTAGGAGCTCTGAGGTCCCCAACCCCTGGGAGTGCTTGTGTTGGGGAGAAAGCTCTCAGTACATTTAAGCAAGTGACATTAGCAGGGTGGGGTATGTACGTGTCCAGTGCCTTGAGAGTGTGTGCCTGGGGCTGTGGCTTTTTTTGGAAGGTAGGTAGAGAAGGAGATGTTCCTGTTCTCAAAAACAGTGTTCTGCTCTGAAAGAGTTTAAATTTTTTTTTTTTTTGAGACAGGATCTTGCTTTGTCACCCAGGCTAGAGTGCAGTGGCTTCATCATAGCTCACTGCAACCTGTCAACTCCTGAGCTTAAGTGATCCTCCTGCCTTAGCCTCCCAAGAAGCTGGGACTACAGGCACATGCCACCATGCCTGCCTAATTTTTCTATTTGTGTAGAGATGGGGTCTTGCTCAGTTGCTCAGGCTGGTTTGGAACTCCTGGCCTCAAGTGATCATCCTTCCATGTCAGCCTCCCAAAGTGCTAGGATTACAGGCGTGAGCCACTGCACCCAGCCCATGTTTTCCTTTTAGACAGCTTACCTGTCTTGTACTCATGGGTGGATTAAGGACTCAGGATGTGGACATGGCTTGTGGGCTTCCTCCCTGACCCCGCGCTGGGTGAGGCCCTCCTCTTGTGTCCATAGGTGGAAGGCCCCTCGGAGTATATCCTAGAGACAGCTGATGCTCAACATGTGAAGGCCTGGGTGTCCGACATCCAAGAGTGCCTGAGCCCAGGGTGAGGAGCCTGACTTCTGTTACTGAGGGGATCTGGGGGTGGGGGTGGGGAGCAGCCTTGTGCCTCTCACCTGGAGACTTTCCTCCCAGCACCATTTTCCCTGTCTCTGCAGACCCTGCCCTGCTACCAGTCCCCGCCCCATGACTCTCCCTCTTGCCCCTGGGACCTCATTCATTACAAGGGAGAACACGGACAGTCTGGAGCTATCCTGCCTGAATCACTCAGAAAGTGTGCCCAGCCAGGATCTGCTGCTGGGACCGAGCGAGAGCAACGATCGCCTGTCGCAGGGTAAGGATGGAGCCTTAGAAGAGCTGTGAGCCTCAGAAGCTGCCATGTGAGCCTCTGCTGTCACTCTCTCTAGGCTCTGGCTCTGCGTCCCATCCCTTCCCCCAGCTTCCCTGCCCCCACTGAATGTTTGCCTTTTGTCACTGAACATGCTAGGCACTCTCAAGCCACAGTTTGCCACTTAGAACCGTCACCATCCCCACTACACACAGGCCCCAAGCAAACTCCAATTCCGTCTTCTACACCCAGCCGTGTCACTTTTATCATAAGTCTCCTGCAGGCCACCACTCTGGCTGGAGATGACAGTTCTCTTCTCCAAGCTTCCAGAACACTTTGTAGAAATCTTTGTTTTGCTCTTAAGTCTGCGTCTCTATATGTACGTTGATGGCACTGAATTTTGTTTTGATTCTACTTTTTGGTCTGACCAAATACACATACCTTACCCACACTGATATGCATAAAGACATACAGTATCTGGGCCCAACTCACCTTTCCAGATTCGGCTTCCACTATACCCTTTTCTCCTGATCCTCCGTTCTGAGTTTCAGCTGCAGAGTGCCTGGCACACAAGCTGTATTCAGTGAACAAACAAATGAACCGTAGAATCTTAGAGCCAGAATGGACCTTACAAGTTATTAGCTCTCAGGCAGCTAAGATCAGGGAGAGGAAAGGGCTTTTCTGGGGTCACCTGAGAGTCATTGACAAAGATAGGGGCTATGCCAGCCCGATTCCTGAGTCACTGCTCTCCACACACACCTTTCTTCTGTGCACCGACTACGTATGACATTCGTGTCAGCCCAGGCCTGCTGCTCCCCAGACACGCAGGAAGGAAGGCCTAGTACTTCCCTGGCCCTGTGCTAGTTTCTAGGGCAGGATGGGGAGCTCAGAGATGCCTGAGATGAGCTCCTTGCCCTCCATGAGCTCACGGTCTAACTAGATTGACAAGACAGCACTCCCTATGAAAAGCAGGTCCCCAAGGTGGAGAGTCTATGCTTAGTGTCCCCTGAGCAGTACAAGCAGGGGGCATGTTGAGAGCTCAGAGGAGGAAGAGAACAGGGGAAGGTGAAAGAGGTGAGAGAAAGAACATGGCTTGAAGGAGGCAAATGATGAGGACAGAGACCTGAGGTGGGAGGGCCCAGGGTATCTGGAAAAATGGGACAGGACAATTGGGCTGAAGTGAAGGATACATGAATACAAGTTAAGGTAAAGATCAAGAGGCTGGGCCAGGCACGCTGGCTGATGCCTGTAATCCTAGCACTCTGGGAGGCCAAGGCGGGAGGATTGCTCGAGGTCAGGAGTTTGAAACCAGCCTGAGCAAGAGAGAGACCCCGTCTCTACTATAAATAGAAATAAATTAATTGGCCAACTAATATATATAGAAAAAATTAGCCGGGCATGGTGGCACATGCCTGTAGTCCCAGCTACTTGGGAGGCTGAGGCAGGAGGATCGCTTGAGCCCAGGAGTTTGAGGTTGCTGTGAGCTAGGCTGATGCCACGGCATGCACTCTAGGCTGGGCAACAAAGCAAAACTCTGTCTCAAAAAGAAAAAAAGGAGGAGGGGATGGGCACGGAGGCTCACGCCTATAATCCCAGAACTTTAGGAGGCCAAAGCAGGAGGATGGCTTGAGGCCAGGAGTCCAAGACCAGCCTGGGCAACATAGTGAGACCCCATCTCTACCCAAAAAAAAAAAAGTTAAAGATGGAATTGGTATAGGTTGGGGTGATTAATAGAAGGAGGATCTTAGAGTTGGGGGCTTTGTCCTATAGTCCAAAAAAGATTCCTTTTTTAATGTCAAAATATTTGAGGCATTCTACCTCCCACCTCTGCAACAATTTTTCAGCTGTTGATTCAGAAAAGATAGAGGCATTTGGATTCGAGGACCTCCTTGCAATAACTCAGCAGTGCAAGAAGCATCAAGTTAGGAGCAGTTGTTGAAAGCCCAGTAGGGGTCACCACCTGCAAAGGTGTTGGCATTTGGCCCGCTCACTTTGCCAGTGCACATGGGGTCGACGCTGGCGACGGCCTAGGAGACCAGCCCTGTGCAAGACAAGCTTCTTTTTCTTTCTCTCTCTTTCTCTCTTTTTCTCTCTTTCTCCCTCCCCTCCCCTCCTTCCTTCCTTCATTTCTTTCTTTCTTCCTTTCCTTTCCTTTCCTGTTTCCTTTCCCCTTTCCTTTCTTCCCTTCCTTCCTTTCTTTCTTTTCTTTTTTTTTTTTTTAACAGAGTCTCACTCTGTTGCCCAGGCTAGAGTGCTGTGGTGTCAGCCTAGCTCACAGCAACCTCAAACTCCTGGGCTCAGGCGATCCTTCTGCCTCAGCCTCCCAAGTAGCTGAGACTACAGGCATGCGCCACCATGCCCGGCTAATTTTATATATATATATATACACACACATATATACATATATATACACACACATACATATATATATATTTTTTTTTCTTTTTTTTTTTTTTTTTGGTCTGGCTAATTTCTTTCTATTTTTTTTAGTAGAGACAGGGTCTCACTCTTGCTCAGGCTGGTCTCGAACTTCTAAGCTCAAAACGATCCTCCCGCCTCGGCCTCCCAGAGTGCTAGGAATACAGGCGTGAGCCACCATGCCCAGCCCACGAGGAGCTTCTTGAGTTCTCAACTTTGCCCTCCCCTTTTTTTTCCAGGGGCATACGGGGGCCTCTCAGACCGCCCCTCGGCATCCATCTCCCCCAGTTCCGCCTCCATTGCCGCCTCCCATTTTGATTCAATGGAACTGCTTCCCCCAGAGTTGCCCCCCCGCATCCCCATTGAAGAAGGACCCCCAGCAGGGACAGTTCATCCCCTCTCAGCCCCCTATCCTCCCCTGGATACTCCAGAAACAGCCACAGGTACCAGAGGTGTGAGTGGCCCCCATGCCTGCCTTCCTGAAACGCCTACCTTGGGATCCTACGGATCTGACCCTGGGGGAGGAAGATGCCACTTGAGGGGAGGAGGTGCCTCGAGAGGATAGCAGGGTTCTTTTCTCCCAGGATGGGGGAGGCTTCCCTGACACCCCGGTTTCCCTCCCTCTCTCCTTCCTGAAGGGTCATTCCTGTTCCAGGGGGAGTCAGAGGGAGGTGATGGGGACCAGCCCCTCTCTGGATATCCTTGGTTCCATGGGATGCTCTCTCGACTCAAGGCTGCCCAGTTAGTGCTGACAGGAGGCACTGGCTCCCATGGTGTCTTCCTGGTGCGGCAGAGCGAGACGAGGCGGGGTGAATATGTCCTCACTTTCAACTTCCAGGGCAAGGCCAAGGTGAGTGACTGAGGAACAGGCTCTGTGCTGTGCAGGGTGTGTGGGTGGATGGGGGGTGCCATCCAGGGGTGGAGGGTCATGTAACTGGCGGGAGCTGAGGCTCCTGCCTAACTGTGCTTATCCTGCCCTCAGCACCTGCGTTTGTCCCTGAATGAGGAGGGTCAGTGCCGGGTCCAGCACCTGTGGTTCCAGTCCATTTTCGATATGCTCGAGCATTTCCGGGTGCACCCCATCCCTCTGGAGTCTGGAGGCTCCAGTGATGTTGTCCTTGTCAGCTATGTCCCGTCCTCCCAGCGACAGCAGGGTGAGCAGAGCAGGTCTGCAGGGGAGGAGGTGCCCGCGCACCCAAGAAGTGAGGTGTGTGCGCCAGCAAGATGGGGCGGGGGGCTGTGAGGAGAGGTTTGCGTGGGAGAGCAGGGTAGGGAAGGCTGCTCCCAAGGGGTTTGGGAGGGAAAGAACTACGCTGATAGGACGTAGGAAGGCAGAGGGCTCCTTGCTGGAGCGGGAGGCAGCTGAGGTGGGCTGGTGCATCCCCATTCCATCGGACCCCTCTGTTCCATCGTCTGTCTGTCTCCTGGATCCATCCTCCCCAGCCTTGTCTTTGCCCTTTGGGACAGCCTGGCCTTGGGCCTGCCCTCCTTGGGGACACTCGGTCTGCTCCCCCTCCCTGCTCCCTTGGTGTCTGATGCCCCTGTCTGCTCTCTCCCTTTCCCCCTGTCCCAACGTCCCATCTGTCCCCACGTTGCCCCTCCCCCCAGGCCGGGAGCAGGCCGGGAGCCATGCAGGGG